>JAODKN010000114.1:11224821-11236977 GCA_026774425.1 Petrocephalus zakoni
CGGTGGCTATTTCCACCAATCAGGTTTTTGTATGTTTGGATTCTCAGTTATAACCTGATTTTATACTTCAATCATTAAAAAATCATTTCTCCCCCCCCCCCCCCCCTACCTGACTTTGAAGGAAACATCCCGAGTCCTTTATATAAAAACTGTTGTTAGAAAGCTATGACCTGCCTTCATATAAGGGAGGGAGGAAAAAATTGTGTAAATTGCCTTTGTTAGATATTTGTCCAAATCACATTCCTTTCTGGGGGTTTCATTTATTTAGACTAAGCAAGCAAATTACTTTTGTTTTTCTCTAAGGGAGGTTTCTGCCTTGTCTCTGTTATTCTCCTGACACCTACTCTACGGGCCTTTCGGAATCTTCGTAACTAATCCCGTGTGCAGACAGCAGCCTGCTGCCTGTACACCCTGATTTAAATACCACAGTCATGGAGTGGGAAGCATTCCATTGTGTTTTGTAAATAGTTTCTCGTATTCAAACACTTGTTCCTGTAGCCAGTTATACTGACCCAGAACACATCTGGCCAGCACTTGAGATCAGAACATTCTCCAGGGTGTCGTGGCCAATCATTTTGCTTTTTAATTTCCTTCTTATTTTGCCCATTTTACTGTACAGCTGTGTACTCCAGAACAGAAACACTTATCCACACTGTTGTCTAGCCAATGTTTTGTACAAAAGGGGCTGCAAGTGACTGTAAAGGAAGCCTTTGCCTCCCTACCCCCTCCCATCCCCCCACAATACCATTGCGGTTTTTATAACTGCATCATAGCATATCTGGTTCTTAATTTTGTGCTACCTTCAATTTTTAATTTTGTATAGCTTTAACTTTTTGTTAATTCTCATTTTCTGTTCATACTCGATGCCTTCTATGGCTTGCTTTATTGTAGCTGCAGTGGGATTATAAACAGACACCTATTTTGGGCATAATTCACTCATGGCAGGTTTACAGCTGTCTGACTTTTTTTTTTGTTAAACTTTTGGAGTAAAACAGATACTAAATAATGTATAACTAGACTTGAAATTAAAGGGAACCCTATTCTGTATACTTGCTTTTTACCATACAATAAAATAAGAACTTGAAAGTGCCTGAAAAAATATTTGGTTTGTCGCATTTCATTATCTGACGTATCTGTTCATTTTCCCACCCCATTTTTTAAGCTGGGGCATCGTTTAACCCGCTCCACGAGAATGCTGGATGACTCTGTGGGACTTCTGTCTTGGTGGTCCTTAGTCACAGTGCTTTTGAGTAATTTTTTTAAATATACCCGAAATATTACTTTACCCAGATCTGGCTGATTAGCTCTTGCCGATTTTGGTATTCTTCTATTCAATTGAATTTATTTTTATGAAGTGTCCATCCCAACATAGCTGCCCCAGAGCATTTTATTGCACACAAATGGCGCACTGTGTGAGGAACAGGAAAAACTAAGAATAAGAACTAGGAACAAAACCCACTTGCACTAGCAGGGGGAAACCGACGGCTGCTATTTCACTGCCCAAATACTAGCTGATACTCCTGTCTGAACTGTTAAGTTGTTATACATTATGGGGATTGGTGGCCAAATTGTGGTTTACTCCCAGAATGCTGTAACTTGGCAAGAGTCTGGTTGCTATATTAACTCAACAAGGCACTGAAACCGGTAACTGGATGGGCACCTTGTAGCACGGAGTAACACAAAATGTTTCTGCCATGAATAGATAGGTCTGATGTTATATAACCCCAATTAACTACCTCACAGCAGTGGTAATATATTAAAAAAATCGATGACCGTACACTGCAGTGTTGATGCCATTTTTTAAAAATGCAAAGAACCCTAAGTGTTGAGAAAAAGGTGGATTCCCATCATACTTCAATTACATTTATTTGCATCAGTTTTTCAAATAGCATTCTATTCGGATGATGTATATACATTTTTTGTGGTCTTTTGCCTGATAAACCAAAGGTAAATAGAGTAAATTTGCTGTTAACTGTAAAGGTACAGTACACTGATATTTTGGCAAAACAAAACATGTTTGGTTTTGCATAAATGAACCTCTGCTTAATAAAAATATGTATGGCTTGAGAGACAAACGGTTGCAGTGCACATACGGTAAACAAATCAAGACACATCCTCTGATTTTATTCTGGGCGTTTCGTTTTCCCCCGGTGGTGTTCAGTGCTGTGGGAGTTCTTTTCATATTCGTTCCTGATGCTGTGCATGATATTCAGACTACATGGTGTGTTTTCTATCTTAGCAGTTAAATTAATATTCCATCCATCTACCTTCCAAATTCCTATCCAGTTCAGTGTTTGAAGACATAATTCGGGTTCATGATGTTTTATTATCTATGTGCCATAAGTGCATTGGAACTATTACTCATTCAGCCGAAGGCTGAGAGCTTCTACTGATAAGGCAAAAAAAAAAGCCCCCTAAGGCACGCCAGACATAGCTGGAAATGTGAGATCTTAAATACACAAAAATACTAAACTCACAACTGAGGCACTAATGAGACATCAAAACAAACTCTATCTCCAAATACTCAGCTGGAAAGGAGTGTTTTCTAGATTTTCTTAATTGGGTTTCGTAACTAGGTAACGTTTTATTATTATTATTATTATTATTATTTAAATAGCTGCACTGCATTTAAACAATACTTTCCTGCAAACTGCTTTCTGGGTATTTTTTGTAAACATCTGTTGCTCAGGAATGTTACAGTTCAAAGCAAAGTGCACTCTGATGCAGCCACTCGCGCTGCTCCAGCCTGTAGGTCTTCACTGTCCTCTTGCTCGCTGACTTGCTTCATGACAGTGCATCTGCTTCACAGATGGGATTTAAGAATATTCTCTGTGTACATAATTCTGCTGAGCCATTCAGCAAAAAATGTTAAAATTAGACTTGGAATACCAAGCAATCTATTAAGATAAGTATTATTCTGCAAGTTGTACTCATTTTGTAGAACTATCACACTTTGCCTCGATCTTCATTTGCACCAATACTAGTGTGCGCTTTGTGATAGAAATGATGTTAAAATATTTAAATTAAAAGCAAGGAAAAATCCGGACTACGCACAAAGCTTAAAAGGCTTAAAATTGTGTTTACATCGATGCTGGAACCTAATTGCATTAACATATACTGTGAATGTGAGTAAGTGAAATATATAGTGTTTATTCCTAGCATTTGAGCTCCATGTACACTTTTTCTCCATCTGAACACTTTTGGTTTGTTGTGTAAGATTTAAGAATTTCTGCTGCTTAGTTATGGTAATACTAAAAGACACCTGTCATCTAGAGTTACGTCACGATTCCATCCATGCTCCTTGGATCAGGAGGTGTCATATTAACAACGTGTGTGTGTGTGTGTGTGTGGTGGGGGGGCAGCTGTATACATCATTCAAAAACTGTTTCTGTTACAGTATATAAGGTGAAAATCATCTTTCCATTTTTACTGATTTCCAACTACACTAAGCACGGCAATGTTGCGCATCATTTACGCTGAATTTGTGGAATTACAATTATGCACAAATCGCGCGATTCCGACATTAATGTCAGGCCCTGCAATGTGCAAAAATAACCTCACCTCCGGAGCCACTCTGATGCCCTGTCACTCCGCTGCGCTCTGACTCTCTCACAAACATCATAAGACCTTCTCCTAGACACCCACAGAAGTAAATATGGGGGATTTGCCGAGTCTCTTCTTAACAATATATGGGACTTTGTGACAGCGCTGTTCGCGACCTGAATGCTTCTGAGTTTCTGGTGCCCGAGTAACTTATTTACGCTGTTTTCCAAATAAATGCCAGGTGTGGCCCTGTTTTTTGATGGGGTTCTTACTCACTCTTATGCCCTGACCGCAAACGGATCGGGATGTGAATTGTGATCAAGACAAACGCTATTTACCGATGCGTTATCGCTGTTACTATTTGTGCTGTGCTGTTAACTAACCAAGCTAGTGACAGTTTGCACAATCAAATAACAAGATAAATGTTATGAGAATTGCATTTCACCATTCCATATAAGCGTTTATTGATTAACTTAGTTGTTATACGAGGTCTTCAATGAGTTAGGTTTACATACAAAAGTCGAGCCGTGTTTTTCTGCTCGCTGCTAGCTAAACCGTTTTAACGGAGGGTAGGTGAGGAGATTTATTAATCGTATGGGTTTTTTTTCATTATATTATACATGAAATTATTGAGGGGAATAAATCTATGCCTATGCCTTTGCTTAAGACCTTTGCTTAACCTTTACTTAACCTATTGGCCAGATCTCACTGTTTTATGTGTGGGTTTTCCTCATTATGCACTCATCTATTTTCCAGAACCGCTTATCCTGTTCAGGGTCACAGGGCTCCGGAGCCTATGGGCGCAAGGTGGGGAACAGCCCAGGGAGGGGCACCAGCCCATCGCAGGCCACACTCACACGCCTATGGGCGCAAGGCGGGGGACAGCCCAGGGAGGGGCACCAGCCCATCGTAGGGCACACTCACGCACACATACCTATGGGCGCAAGGCGGGGGACAGCCCAGGGAGGGGCACCAGCCCATCGTAGGGCACACTCACGCACACATACCTATGGGCGCAAGGCGGGGGACAGCCCAGGGAGGGGCACCAGCCCGTCGTAGGGCACACTCACGCACACATACCTATGGGCGCAAGGCGGGGGACAGCCCAGGGAGGGGCACCAGCCCGTCGTAGGGCACACTCACGCACACATACCTATGGGCGCAAGGCGGGGGACAGCCCAGGGAGGGGCACCAGCCCGTCGCAGGGCACACTCACCATTCACTCACACGTGTAGACCTGTGGAGCATGTTTTTGGACTGTGGTGGGAAACCGGAGTACCCGGAGGAAACCCCACGATGACACAGGGAGAACATGCAAACTCCACACACATCGAACCCTGGCAGAGACCTGAACCCAGGTCCCAGAGGTGTCAGGCAATATATTTATATGATATGTGTCAAATGTATAAATTAACAGAAATATCATCCTACTAAATTTTACACAATATAGCTATGATACAATAGAAGAATGCAAAGTATTGATTTTAGCCCACTGTAAGCGTATATGATATTAAACACCTCCTGCATCATTCTAGAGACATAATCAATGACATACTTATACTTAGTTCATACTTAGTATGAACTCTAGGCTCAGCGTCCACAGTTTGTGCTGACTTTTTCTTGACTGAAGCCCTAAATTGCTTTGTTTCACTGGACGGTGAGTCATCTCAGTTGTTGTTCCAGATGTTAATCTGGTATTAATTACACTGAATTGCATTAAATTTGCATATTCCCATTCATAATTTCTGCAGTATTATCTAGATTTGCTGATTTCCAGACTTGATCCTGATGGTTCAATAGTTCTGGAGAAGTATATGTTATATCGACTGAACAAATAGAATAATTCAAACCACATCCAATCACATAAATTTGGTATAAAATAGGTATAATTCATTTCAATTAAAGTAAATTTATGTTGCAAAGGAAAGCCTATATTGGTGAGAATAATAATGTAATATTTCTTCTATAAATGCAAGCCTTTGAATGTAATGCACCCGCCCCGCTTTTCTCAACTCCAATCATTGGAGCGAATTGTCTCCCCAATTCCCGCCTCCTTGAATTCCTGATGTGCAATTGGTCATTAGGATAATACGTCACAAGCAAAGGCTCCTCCCAACGTAATGGTCTTCTGTACAAGAGGGATGGGGGACCTTGCGTATAAATTGTTGCAACCCAAGAGCCTCTTCTGGGAAATGCAGGAGGACCACAGCGCTTCTCTCGCTTTACCTTGTTGGCTCCACATGGATGCTTGTACATGTAAACGTTTGTGAAAAGTGAAGAGTTGTATTTCAGAGACAAGAATATTCAAAGTTCTTAATGTGCGCTAGTATAGTAATAAAAGTATCTGCTCTGTTGGATGGAGGAGTGCCCTGCGAAGAACTGTCTCTGAATTCTTTCCTCAAGCTCTTGGAAACAATTATGTTTGGAAACACTGACTAAAATCTTGACTTTTAGTCTTCTAAATACTTTCTCGCATATCCCTCACGTACTTCTCTTTAAAATGCACGAGGCTAGAAACAAGGACTGACTTAGTACCTGTTATTAGAAAGGTTAGCGACTTTTTAGTGATTTTTACATATCCGTTCCAGAAGTGCAGTGCTACGAGCGACAGTTCAAAGAAAAGTTAGCCTGTTCTCCAAGCATTGCAAGCGGTACACTCACTGCTTTGGATAAAGAAATAAGAGTATAACAGCACAAGGCGGCTGGAAGACCAAAGGAAGCCCCTCCACGGTCTAGCTGCTACTAAATTATATATACAGTATGTACCGTTCGTTTCATCAACGGCGGGAGTTAAGTTAGAGTTCGCTGCTGTAGTTCAGACATTGGCGGGCAAATGGGTAAGTTTCACTACAGTTGTTATGTTTGCATAATATGTGTACACGTTAAATAATTGACCCATGATTTTTTTTTATTAAATAACACATATATGGGCGAAAGTGAGTAATTTACAAACGCGTGCTTTAACTCGTAAGTTACATTTTATTCGTGGTGCTACTGTTTCAGTAATTGTTGACAGATGTCTCTGCTACATAGGGCAGCTGTACGGTTTTGCTTTGTAGCCTTTTGCTTTGTCTACGTGTTTCACATGGCGAGCGGTTTCCCCATCTTTGCTGCTTTATTCAAACACTAATAGCGCAAAAAGTCTCATTTTCAGCGGAAAACGTCTCCAAGTTAACAGGAAGAACGGTCATAGGGAACGCGATGGAAAGCAGGCGTGCTGTGCCTTTGCTTTTTTTTAAGTTTTAAATCATGGATACATGAATATGGCCAAAGGTCTTCATTTTTAGTAGTGTGGTCGACTAAACTGCAGATGCAAAGTATAAGAGTAGGCTGCCTCCGTTTTCGCCATTTGTCTATCTTTGAAATTATTCATTTAAGTCTTTGCGTTATTTTAAATCAGTTGCCCAGTTCTGCTCAGACTGGCCCACTGTCTGTTTTTTTTTCTTTTAGATATGTCTGGAAAAATCTGTATTCGAAACTGTTTATTCTTTTCAGGGTAGCATGGGAAGGATATAAAGGCGTGCTAACTGAAAGAGTTAAAGAACTGGAATGACTTCAAAGCAGGAATATGAGTCCAGTTTAATGCTGGGGGAAATGCGGAGCGATCAGTCAAAGGAGCTGTAACACATGAAACAGAAGCAGCGGATGGATGGAATGACTGAATGATCTTTGCATAACATTATTAGGCTTCAAGCGAAGTTCCGGGAGTCGCTGACTTAATGGGATGTTATTCGAATTTCCGCAGTCGGAAAGACTTGATGTGAGTCTCTTTCTCTCCTGGCATCTGTATTTGCCTCTGTTTTAAACATCTGCAAGGGGGCATAGGTGAAGGTGCATGGAAGGGAAGGATGAAAGCTATGGAGCGGATTCAGGAGGAAATGCCCTGTTTACCCAGTTTAACATTTAGTGTTATTTAGTGTGCTGTTTCATTTAAACTACCGAATAACTGCATATATTATTCAACACCTTTATGACAGTAAACCGATGTAGTTTCAAGTTTTTTTATTGTCATATACAGATAAAAATGTACCGCCATTACCCGCAATGAAATTCTTATGCTTGTTTTTCCCCAACTCTATGTATAAAGAGTATTAAAAAGTATAGAATAAAGAATAAACAATAAACAATGTTGTATACAAACTCAGTAATGATGGGGATAGAGGCATTTCATCGCTTTTCACTAATGTTAAGCGTTGTTTTTTCAGTTTGTTTCTGTTAGCAGTTTGAAGATTAGTGAGTTAAATATTTTTGGTAAAAAGAAAATAAATGTCCTTAACTGACTCTTTTTGGGAACCAGTTTTTTTTTCCGTACAGGAAAGGCTGTGTCAGTCTGGACTAGACCGGCTAATTACTTACTCCATAATTATGGAAACATTTTGTCACATGTACCACAGGGTACTAATAAACAATTTAAAAAAGCCATAAGCAAAAAGAAACGTGACAGTTCTCTCAGATGTGTAATTGGAACAATCATCATACTTTTGTATATGTATTTAACCCATTTATCTCCTGACATTTTTGCTAAATATTACCTCAGTCAGGGAATATTACTTATTTTTTAAGGAAGTAAAGCTACTTCATGCACTTGGCATGCAGTGTTGGCTTATCTGCGAATTACAATAAACCAGAACTATAAAGCGTCTGGCTCTTTGTCACTATGGGAAATGACCATAATATGGAAGTTTTGTTTCAAACCCCAGATTCTTTTAAATGCTTTTCCAATTATTCATATTGTTCTGTTGTACTGAGTGCAATGTCATCTGTCTTATTCTGCACGATGCTCTGAATTTGGCGACTATACAATTTATTGTTCTTATAGGGGTTGACAGATAGCTTGTGAGTCCTAGAAGATATTGTATGAGGAACCATATAAGAAACCTCTCCATTTCCATCTGACGGCCAGGGAATGGATAAGGAGATGACTTTAAAAGGCACTCAGTACATTTCTGGATCTGCCAGGAGAGCATGAATGGAGTATGGTAATGAGTCTGCAAGGATCCGGAGCTGTCCTGCGGGAGTCTGGCACCACACTTCATACTTTTGGCACCAGAACTGCTGTGTCTCTCTTAATAAATGCAAAACGTTTGTCTTCAATGATATAGACAATTTCTCAACTGTTCTGTGAGTTTTGGTCATAGAAATTGCCCATTTTCGGCTGTGACCGTCCCCTTCACAATAACCTTTTATCTTGTAGATGTTATCAGACGATACATTTAACAATTATTAATGGTGCTACCTCATAATGGATGGATTCGGCACTATTATTGGTGCATCATAACATTTGGTGGATGTGCTTTTTACTGGTAGAAGCTGAGGAAGCAGTCGGTGTTAAAACATTTGTATTTTGCATTGGGAAACAGGAGCATGTAAGCACCGAATATCACGTCTGTTATAGAATATGATGATCAACTCTTCAGGCTGTTATCCACTCCTCTACTGTTTTGAGGTTTGGATCTTACACGTTCCCAACAGTAGAAATGTAGATATTATAATTGCCCGGTGTTATAAGTGGTTAGTCCAATTCCCTAGAAGCAGACGCAGAGTGATCATGATCTTTATTGTGGCAGATGAAG
Source organism: Petrocephalus zakoni (assembly GCA_026774425.1). NCBI lineage: Eukaryota > Metazoa > Chordata > Actinopteri > Osteoglossiformes > Mormyridae > Petrocephalus > Petrocephalus zakoni. The sequence goes on from JAODKN010000114.1 coordinate 11,233,938, forward strand.
TGGAAGGTCTGATTAATTTGTATGCATTAGAGGGCTGGGGATTATTGGGACACTGTAGCCATGGCATTTATTAGGCAGTTCCTTGTGTTGGCGACCTGGCTGAGATTGTTACTTATAGCATATTACTTACCTTCTATGTCTTTTATGTACAAGCACCCCCCAACACACACATGCACACGAAACATTTGGCGGCAGTTATATCTCTGAGCATATGTGTGTCCTTTTGTGTGTCGTATGTTTTGATATAAGGAGTTTTGCCAATTCATTTATACACATTTTCTCCGACTCCAAGTTAAACAGTGAGCATTGGTGGGCAGCAATTTTCATGTGTTTTGCTACAGATTTGGTTTGACCATTCAAAAGCAGTGACCTGCTTGTTTTTAAGCCATTTCTCTGTAGTGTTTCTCGGTTGGAGCATGAGTCCTTGCTTTAAATGCATATGTATTCTTGACAGAAATAGGTGCCGCTGTATTCCTCTGTCCATTTGGCTTCCCAGTGCTTCCTGGTGAAATACCACTGGCATGATACTACCACTATCATGCTTGACAATAGGGATAGTGTGACCTGGATTGTCAGATGTGATTGTCAGGGCTTAGTGTTTCGCTTTCTTACCAAACAGCTCAACTTTAGTGTCATCTCACCATCAACCTGGAGTCTGTACCAGGAAGCATGGGGCATAAAATGAGAGGGTACCCTGGACAGTATCCCTGTCCACCTGGACAGGTAGCTTTTCAAACATGTCCGTCATTGAAGTGACTATGCCAGCAACAATGCTGACCCTTCAGTTTTGGATGGCCACTTTTGTAGGGAAACTTTGGTAGGATCTGAGTTCTCTTGTTATTTTCATTGTTTTACAGTGGATTTAACTATTATCCTGGGAGCATTCAAAGCTTTTTTTAACTTTACTTTCTCCATCTCTTTCCCATAAAAGATGCATGAGTGTTTCCTTGGTCTTCATGAGAGAGATTTTATGATCTCTTACAGTTGTGAGACATCACAAGGCCAGTGCATTTCCTGAAAATGGTAGGATTAGGGTTAGGCTATGGACCTTGTTCATGTATTGGTGTAATCCCTCTTGAAATTGAACACACTAGCCCAATTTAGGCTGTAATAACTCAAAAGGAGAAATATTTTTTAAAGTAAATTTCAAATGCTCCCTATGGAATACTCTGCTGCCTGGTCCAGTCCGTGTTACTGTATTAATGTTGTACTGGAATGACTTTTCTCTCTGCAGCATTGTGATTGCTTGGCATCGCACTTCTTAAATAACGGCCACAAACTGTTCTTAAGAGTGTTTGAACTGTTTGATTGGATTTGGGCACTAGTGCTGAAGGCTGGTCTCTTATCAGTAGTAAAGCTGTGCCCCCCCCAAAAAAAATAGTTTTAAAATTGGTATGTATTTGTCTAAAATAGCTGTTTTTGCTCCTCTTTATTCGCTTTTTCTTGCTGCCTGCTTGGCTCGTCTTATCTGTCTGACCATCCATTTTCCAGCGGCTTATCCTGGCCTCGGTTGTTCTGGAGCCTGTCCCAGGCAGCACCTGGCACAAGGCTGGGGAACACCTTGGATGGGATGGCAGCCCATGATAGGGTACATACCTAGACACACTATTTGTACACTGTGGGCAATTTAGAGACACCAGTTAGCCTAAATGTGTGTTTTTCAGATTTCGGGAAGAAGCCGATGTACCCAGAGGGCACCCGTGTGACACTGGGAGAACATGCACACACACACATACGCACACACATACGCACACACACACACACACACACACACAGAGGAACACTACTCATATTTCAGTGAAATGCATATCTTCACAAATAGAAACATTGTTTAACGTGGTCAGACAAAGAGTGATTAAAAAGAGCTTAATAAGGCTGTGTGATTTGGTAGATATACAATGAGGGTCTGTTTCCAGTCAGGCCAAGCGTTGTTTGGGGGGAATGTGTCTTGGTGTGCCAAAGTCTGCACCTCGACCTGGGACTGCAGATACCAGGGCTTCATCTTTGTTGCATGTGATGTTTAAAATTAACAAAGTGCGATCCAAAATAATTTAAGGTTTAAGATGAATTATGTATAACTTGACTTATGTATGATAAATGTATGATAAAGGAAATATGTAGAATTATGTCTAACGTATTTTTTATACTACACAGTGAGTGTTTATTCAGTTTGCTTAATGGCCATGCAAAATTTGTGTGACTGAGGTCTCTGTTAATAGAAAACACATGTTTATTGTGTTTTAAGAGCTGTATCCCTCGTACTCGATGTGTTTTCGTTTTGCAGCAGACCTTGTCAGTCCGTAGACTTAATGATTAGGGATCGTAAATGTCTGGGTATTGAAGCCCCAGATGTCCTGTAGTCCAGATGAAGAACTTCACATCTAATGCAGCACCATCGTTGTCCATGGTTAATGCTGCCTGTTATATAACAGAGCATGTTTGTTTTCAGTTCTTCGTACTTTCTTCTCTTGTAGTGTTGCATACAATACACAAAATAATAAAAAAGGGGGAAAATTAAGCTGCAAGGAATGTGAGCCTGAATGTCTGCCTGTCTGGCTCTCTGTCGGTCTGTCTGTCTCTTAGTCTGTCTCTGTCGGTCTCTCCCTGCCTGTCTGTCTGTTAGTCTGCCTTTGTCGGTCTGTCTGTCTGTTAGTCTGTCTCTGTTGGTCAATCTCTGCCTGTCTATCTGTTAGTAGGTATCTTTCAGTCTGTCTCTGTCTGTCTGTCTGTCTCTGCCTGTCTCTCTCTGTATGTCTGTCTCTCTCTCTCTGTCTTTGCCTATCTGCCTGCCAGTCTGTCTGTCTCTCTCTGTCTCTGTATGTCTGTCTCTCTCTGTCTCTGCCTATCTGTTTGTCTGTCTCTGCCTGTCTGTCTCTGTTTCTGTATGTCTGTCTCTCTGTCTCTCTGTTTCTGCCTATATGTCTGTCTGTTTGTCTGTCTCTCTCTGTCTCTGCCTATCTGTTTGTTTGTCTGTCTCTGCCTGTCTGTCTCTGTTTCTGTATGTCTGTCTCTCTGTCTCTCTGTTTCTGCCTATATGTCT
>JAODKN010000114.1:11237077-11262599 GCA_026774425.1 Petrocephalus zakoni
GTCTGTTTGTCTGTCTCTCTCTGTCTCTGTATTTCTGTCTACCTGACTGCCTGCCTGTCTGTCCATAGGAAGAGAATTCCTCAATGCACATTCACTGCTATTTTCACAATCCAAAGGTCAAGCGATGTGATCATGGCAGAAGTACAACAAACCTTGGAGTAAACACTTCTGACATGGAGTGTGCACTTAGCAGAATAATTCCTGTGCACCATTTTTAGAAAGGGAAAAGTCTGATTAACATTAACAAAACACCCAGAACATTTTGTTTTTTTGCGGAGTGAAAGTTAGGTACTGTAGCTAAACTTAATTATTTATAAAGTTTTACTTACTATGACGAATATTTAATGAAATAATATATGACATAGTATTAAAAATATAACATGAAACAGCCTGCTGGAAAGTTAGATCTCTTGAAATTGCATGTGTTATGAGTGATTTTATTTGTGTTATGTATGCTGGGTTGGTACCATATGACATAATCAAACGGGGGCAGCCCTTATAACATTTTCACACATTTATTTAATTGCCCTGTGACTGGAAATGTTTTTTTTCCAACAAGCCAATCCCTGTGCATTTGGACAGAAACATTCAGAAAAGGAGCCTGATCTCTTTAATTAAACAAGGCAGACTGAGACATCCCAGAGGGTGGCACAAAGCCAGCCTCGCTGTCTTTGGGGTGCTTGTGGCCTCCCACCCGCTGTTAGTGATGCGGTCAGATCTCCGTTTCACAGATGACACGGACCCTGGATTAGTACCCCTTCCCTGAACAGATTGTACTTGCTGCGGGACCATCTGGGTTTGCAGCACTGCTACAAAGAGAGGGTCTTTCCTGAGATGCATCACTGATTCCAGTGACAGTGACTCAAACTCCCAGAGTGACCGTGCACTCATTCTAATTGGGGTGCTGAGGTACGGGTTCAGATTGTGTCATTTTCGGTTACCTAGATGAGTTTCATGGCCATGGTTTTATAGAAATGAACATTTTTAGTTGCAGTAAAGCAGCTACCTATCAAGGGCATCACTGTATTCTCAGTTTTGGGGGCCAGGGACAGATCTATGTGACTGAGGCAAATCCGTCCTGTCACGTTACCCTGTATGACCTCGTATGCATCCTAATGTGTAGGCTACCCATCTGTTTCAGTACCGACTGTATACATTTGTTTATATCTATGCAACTGGAATCACTGGCTGAAAGTTTTTTTCCACTTCATCCGAAAATATTGGGTGGGACAAACACCACTGTTTTGAATATTGGGTGGGATGTGTCCCACTCGTCACACCCAAGAGTAGCGCCTAAGGTACTTGTATTATGTAAGCTGTTTCAAAAATTATTAATGCACACTAAACCTGCAGGGTTAAATTCTGTGTTTTTCCCTTTGTTCTGTTTTACCCAACGTGTTTTTGTTTTATGTACTTTTTTTAAGAAATTAGTGTTGCTTAAAATCTTGCAGTGAGCTATGCACCCTGCCAGCCCGAAGGTTTTGTGTTGCGCATGATAAACATTTGCATACAGATTGTGTAGGAGAGGCTGTTATCTTAATAAGTGAGTATTCTAAAAAACTTGGCATTCTTATTACCAACACAGTCTGCAGTTGAAACTGTTTAATTAATGTTAATGTTAACTAAACCATTACAATTTTCATGGCTAATAACAATTACGGAATTGTTATTAGCCATATCGTAACTGTGTAAGGAACTTATAAGCAGCACTCTGTAGAGATCAGAGGAGCCACCTGCTTAGCCACAATATTTGGAAGGTAGATCAACATGAGTATTGAGTAATGAGGTTAGAGTACTCGGTAAGAGAATAAGCAAGCTGTTGATTAATGTTCTCTGGGCACATGGGCTGCTACAGAAACCATATAACCAAAATGTGGCTCAAACTCTATGAGCTATGGGAGGATACAGTGTTCTTATGGTGCAGGAGGCATAAACAGAGCTCCAGTGTTGATTGCAATGATGGCCCAAAATGATCAGGGTGAGGACTGATCACAAGCAGATCTCTACAGCCCCCACAGTTCCCGTAATCACAGAGTGCTAAATGGTTGCTGGTGATATGCTTGTGAACTCACGCTGCTCCACCTTGCAGTCTCCCATCAGTGGCATCTTGGCAGGCTGGTTAAACTGGTTTTCAAGAATCGCAAGCCAGTCAGTGGGCCAAGGTTAACAATTTTGTGCTGGTGTCCTTCAGCAGGTCTGGCAAATGGGCAGGAGATCAAAACAGTGTGTTTTATAATTTGATTGATTACTGAATTATAAATGGAGAAATGTAACTTTAATATTGAAATTTTCCAGGACCCGATTTTCATTCAGTCACAGAAATTAAGAAAGTATCAAAGATCACTGATGTGGTTTGGACTCTTGCTGCCTTGCTGTCTGAAATAGCTGGAATACCCATTAAAACTGAACTTTCATTGGCAATTTGATCTTCGCTTTAGGGAGCTTTGCCCACACATGCACTGGCGTGAGTGTAAAGCATAACAATCTTTTGCCCAAAAAAGGATACTTTTGCTCCAAATTCACCTTGACCACTGATGCCTTGGCAAGATGTTTCTGGGTCTCGTATTTCCTGGGAACTTTTCAAAAAAATGTTTTATGCTTTTTACAGTGTGTCAGGTTAGTATATTCTGTGTTTGCCAGAAGAACCACTGGATTTTTCCACCTTGAGGCCCGTAATGACCTTATAAGACCTTATGTTTGAAACCTCCGTCTCTCTAAAGTGTGAAAACAGGAGAAGGCTGGGGTAAATACTGCGACAGGTCTACTGTGTCCCCCTTTGTATTACGGATGGCTTCCTGTCTGACTCAAGCTGCGCACACTCTACTCATGCCATGACAGCATGGTGATCGCGGGCCGTTGCCTGCTGGTTAAGCATTTTTAATTATGCCATCTCTGGTCTGTACTTCTATTTCACCGCATGATTTGGGACCCAAACCAATATGGAGATGTGGTCTTCCATACAGATTTTAAGAATCCAAATAATCCAAAAACCGATAATATCTGGTCATATCATTTTATTTGATTAAAAAATAAGATTTAAACCATGCTTTACTGACTGACAAGATTATGCCAATTTCTCAAACTCAATTAAAGGCAGAAACTCACATGAGAAACTTGAAGTACATCATATTTCCTAATCAAGAAAAGCACTTTCTGAATTTAGAAACTCCTGACATGCAAAAAATCACAAATCCTAGACTATTTGTGTGGTATAATACAAGGTATTCATTGCCAGTTGATCACTAACGACTTTTGGCCAACGTCACTAATAATCAGAGAATACAGTATAATATAATGCAGAAAGCATTCCTCAGTACTTTCCTTCTCACACAATCATTTGTCTTCCATTGGCAAGTTGTCTTGATACTGATCAATTTGAGGCTTTCATCAGGCAGACGGTACACTGCTTGAACAAAGTACTGTACTGTAAAACAGCATACTAAAGCAGAGCCCTTGAACTGATTAGGAGAGAACTTGAAACATAAAGACATGGTTGGTGTTTGGAGTTTGGTGTGGAAGAACTTGACTGGCTCACAGAGCCCTGACCTTAACCCCATTAAACACCTTTGGGATGAACTAGAATGGATATTGTCTGGCCTTCACTCCCAACATCAGTGCTTTTGCTTTTGTCCATATAGGGCAGGTTAACTGTATGAGCCGATGCACTAGCATCTAGGGTGGAGATAAGAAAATGTGGGCTGTAGAGTTTTTCTACACTGGAAATTAAAATGAAATGCTGACCCCTTCACCTGTATCATGCATTACAGCATTCAGAGAATATGTACTGTAGCCCCACTGGATCTAGTGTCTGGAAGTAACCTGTGGTAAAGGCCCCATGATGTAGACGGTCTGCAGTGTTTGCGCTGACTGTGGGGTGATATAGTGCCTTTACACAGTGTGCCTGATTTGTGATAATGGGAGTTTTACTACAGTCACTGCACCCAAAAAGAAGAGGAATGGCCCAGATTATTAGGTCTGAGTAGCATACAAGCAATTTTTTATGAAGAGCCCTCATTTTTATTTTTAGAACCCTTGTCTTGGATTTTAATCCTTAAAACAAAGTTGTCATGTTTTGTCAGTTCACTTCACGATATGTTGTAAGTTGTTTTGGTTTGTAACCCAAACTGCAACTGGCCAAGTACACATTAAAGGGAAGAGTATGTCTGCTGGCTTAAATGTTTTGGTTTATTTTGGGAGAAAACTTTAAGCAGTCATTTAACTGTGGTCCCTAAAAATGGCAGGAAATGTGGTCTCTGTCTCCCAGCATCTGGTGTAAATAAAGGGCTAGCCTGCCCAGTCGGGGAGACGAACCTTGGCCTTGGCGCTTCTGTTCTCGCTGCCCCGACAGGCCGGTCCGGCGACAGACTGCATTGTAGGTCAGAAATTAAGCGGCCGTCTACACTGTCAAAGCGTAGACCGCTCCTAACTCTGTTTCATTTTTTATGCCAGGGAACAGCATTCAATGTTCTGACTGTTCACCCACCCCTGCCCCCCCTCAGTTTTTGACCACAAGCTCAGAAACAATAGCTATTTTCAGTGCTGCATGCCCACAAAAGAAAATAACTCTCTGAGCTTAACGACTGCAGCGAGTGCTAAAGGGACTGTTCCTCTGTGTCCTGGCTATTCCATTTCTCTCTTTTATGGTTTTCTCTTTAGGTGACTGCATGACGCACCGGAGGAAGAATTGCCTCCCTCTCCTTTTACACTGAACCAACATTTTCCGTTTTCGGCTTGACTGGAATCCTCTCAACTGAGCAGCTAATGGCTCCATCTCCTCAGCTAATGCTCAGAGCTTAGGCCCCGGAGCTGGTTGCCTCACTTTCAGTTCTTTTTTTTTGGATCTTTTTTTATCGCATGACATCATGGCTGAGAGTTGGCTGGATTTAATGGCGGGAAGAAGCGATGGGTCTGTGTGTCGTGCATCAGCCCAGCCCAGCCGTTAGGGTATCTGCAGAGATGGAGATAGATCTGGCCCACGCAAGCCGCTCCTGTCTTCCAGGGGAGCAGTGGCAGCTCAGGTGAGGCGGAGCCCCCATGATGTGACCCGTCCTGGGGCCGTTTGAGCTGGGACGATGCCCATTACCCAGGAGAATGCGCTGAGCTACCTGGCCCTGTTGGAGGGCTGGCTGGAGGCGACAGAGAAGCACGCAGGGCCGGGCGGCGCGCACCCGTGCCAGACGGCCGTTCGCAAGCTGGCCGAGTACATCCAGCTGAACTTTGTGGAGGGGGAGGTAAGCGTGCAGCTGGTGACCCCCCCGGAGGACATGGACGTGGAGGTGCACGCTGTCTGCCTGCACAAGACCCGCGGCGATGGCGAGGAGTTCGGCCTCAGCTTCGGAAACATCCCCATCTTCGGGGACCCCGAGGGTCGCAAGAAAGGACGGCGCAGGCGCAGGAAGGGCGACAGGGGACCAGTGCTTGACGTCGGCTGCATCTGGGTGACGGAAGTGAGGAAGAAGAGCCCAGCCGCCCGCTGCGGGGGCATCAGGCTGCGGGACGAGCTCCTCACCATCAACGGGCAGCTGCTGGTGGGCGTGGACGTCACCGGGGCCAGGTGGGACCCCCACACGTGCTTCCTGCTCGGCTGGGAAACGTGCTTCCTTGCATGCTTTACTTTAATCGACATTAAATGCTAAAATGCTAAATTCATTTTTGTTCTGAGCAGAAGTGTACTTACTACCCAGATGCATTTCCATTGGCTGCCTAAGACGGGGGTGGGCGATCTTATCCATATCCAGATAACACAGATCCAGTGTATGCGGGTTTTCACTGCAGCACCCTAATTAGGACTTAATTAGAGGCCTGATTGGCTGAAGAGTCGTCACACCTGGTTTTGAACAGCTGACCTAAAGGTTATCCCAAAAACCTGCATACATACCAGCCCTTTGCAGATTAGATTGTCCACCTCTGGCCTAAGACTTTTGTGCAGTAGTAATGAATGTTAATCTTAAACTTAGATAAACAGACGCTTTTGATGCCATTCGAGCTGACAGGGAGGCCGTGGTCCTCTGGCTCCTCCGTCTCCTCTGTCTCCATGCCTGCTGTCCATCCCAGCCCCATGTCCTCCAGGTGCTTCAGCAGTGTGGAGCAGCTGCTGGTTCTAAGAACAAGCAGCTTCTCTATGGGAGAGGCAGTGAGCACGTGCCGGATGGCCCCCGCCACGTAGGCGGCGTCGTGCCCCCCGCCCCACACACCCGGCTGCCTCATCTCCGTCCGTCTTTGTGCTGCCGCGGCATGTGCCTACGGGCCGTGTGCCTACGGGCCGCGTGCCATGGCCTGGCACCTTGGAATTGGGCCAGCGGCGCCTCAGCCGGGCTTAGAAGGGGTCCCCAGGGGGGTGGGAGACGTAGACGGGGCTGAGGGCCGCGAGGGGCAGCCGACCGCCGGTCCGCCGTCGCCGCAATCGCACCCATCCCGCCGCTCTGCTTCCGGAGCGGCTACTTTGGCTCCTGCCGCGTGTGACTCCCAGCCATTGACTCCTGGTCTCGTGGGAGAGAATTTCACGGAAACAACAATGACTGGTCTTGCTCTGGTCCATTTATAAGTAGGCCGGCATGTCCCTATGTGCATTTGGGAATGACATTTCGGAAGGCGATGAAATTCCTCCTAGTCTGACAAAAGAAGGGTATCTGTCTTTGTAGAAAGTGTCTAAAACCTCCCCCAGAAAGAACAATAATAAAATAAGGGATTTCTGACAATAGTCTAAGAAGTGAACAGCACCATAGCTCTGTGGGTATATATTTGCCTTCAGTCCCTAATCCAGTCTCATTTATCAGCATTTCCCTCTGAAATCTCAGCTGGTGCTGTTTTATTTACTTGTTCAATTATATATTTAGGTGATTTAGGACATTTCGTTAAGTAATCATGCAATCATCTCGGCCTGATGTTTCACGTTGTGTGTAGCAACTCAACCCAAAAGATAAAGTGATCCTGATCAGTGCCGCGTCCTGCATGAGGGAGAAAAAACAGTAGGATGTTTGGACAAATTTGACACCACCCCCTCTGGCTGACTCTTCCCACGCAAAGGCGCGGACACGGGGAGATTTTTGGGCGTAGCCGATGATTTTGCTGGAGCCTAAGACATCCGCTTGAGGAATGTAATTACAGACCTGTCGTGCAAATGTGACGTCGTCAAATCACAGGGCTCGATGAGGAGGGAAACGAAAACAAGAGTCGGTCACTTTGTTTTCCTGTAAATAAAAATACCACCACTGTGGGAGGAGCCCTTTCCACGCCCGGAAAGGTGCTGCATTTACATTTATTTACATAGTGGTTGCTGTTTATAAAAAGCATACAATTTGATCCTGTTTTATACAGTTAGATGTCTTGCTGGTGGGAGTTGGGTGAAATTTGGCCTTTTGGCCAAGAGTACAGCAGTAAGTCCCTACCTGGAACAAGCAGCCTTTCGGCTATGAATCTGCCACTGTCCCGCTATAACAGTGCGAGGACGACCCGAATAACCACCTGCCATTTCGAAGGTCCTCCGTTTCCTGAAACCTCAGTTTTTTAATCGGAGCCATATCCAGTCGCTCTCTTCGTAAAAATGCGTCACCGGGAAGAGATAAGGCAGCTGCGGGGGGGGGGGCTGATTTATCACTGAAGGTCGCTCGGTTTGCCCTGAGCAAGAAAGTTAACCTGAATAGCTTCAGCAAAACATGCAGCTGTGAAGTACTGATACGCTGAGCCAGTTATTTTGGAGAGTAAACCACTCATATGGAAATAAATAGTAAGGGAAAAAAATGCAGGCAAATTATCCTAAGGAGATTAACACTGACTGCCAGGAAAAGGCATTTGAGGAAAAAAAATATATAATAAGGCCAGGCTGTCCACTATAACATGGCGAATGTTTATTTTTTGTCTGTTGTCAGTGACTGTTCTTTTGACCTTAGCTGTAAGCTGAATGGAACTGGCACCAAGGAAGTTATTTGAGCATGGACTGAAATAAACAGCTGGTTTAATTCAATAAGCCCTTACCCACACAGGGCTGTGAAAAAGCTGGAATCACATGAGGTGCACGGTTACTGATTTCACTTCAGTGGAAACCTCTCCTTTGCCCCTGACATCAGCCAGACAACTGTGGCATGGTAGGAAAGGATTTCAAAGGATATGACGCAAAGCATGTTGATACAGAGAGAGCTAGCATCAGGTTTAATCAGAAGGGGAACAAATGTGCAAAAATGATTTCAAATATGCACTTTTTAAGTAAAAAACTTATTTTTGCAAGGCATTTGACCGGTTCACTGTTATGTGGTATAACGCTGAATTAAGTTTTAAGCCCTGGGTTTCTCACATAATGTCTGGCATGTACAAAATGTCTCTTTTCTGCACAGAACTCATGGAAGCTCTGGCCGGAACATTTTAAGAGACATGTTGGACATGAAAGCTTTTCTCTGCATGTTTTTTGCATCATTGTACTAAAAATCCCAGATCCAAAACATACCTCAATTGTACAGTCGTATTGGTTTCTCATTATTTTTCTTTAATGTGTGGCACAATTTTTGTCTGTCTGAATAAAAGTTAGTTCCACATCTTCAAATGGCTATAGGGGGCTACATTTTAGGAGCCTTACTGGAGCAGAAATAGTTTATAAACAACCATTTAAGGCAAAATCCTTGCTCTTTCTTCAATAGAAGAATTTTTTTTTCTTCCAGGCAAATTCCCATTCATAAAGTCCAATTTCTTTTTTTTTTGCTAACCACCACAGTGGATGAAAATTGCAATATTACAGAAAATTGCATATTTAGCCCACTGATTTGTTACACTGTCCTCAAAATGATTTTTCATTTGTTATGGTAAATAAGTGATTTTTACGGACGCTTTTGTTTTTAGCTTTTCTTGCACATGGAAACAAAAAAGGCACTTATTCATTATAATTTATGCCTTATTACAGTGCTTGTCTTGGCAGATGCAGTGCTATAGTGTACACTGGGCACCTGTCCTATATTTGCTGTTAATAATCCTGCTGTATGTCGGTCTGGCCCGTTGCCTGGCAGCTGCCCATGACTCTAGAGGCAGTTGTCTAACATTGATACTGAAATTCTCGTGCACACAATGACTTTGGTGTCCCAGGCGCTGCAGGTCTGTAATGTTTCCTCCATGCGGAGGATGGAAGCGTTCCTCTGTATCGGGACACATATTCTGCCTTAGGTTTGAGCCTTGATACCCCAGCATCCCACAGCAGATGTCGCCGTCCTGCCAACTGGCTGTGGATAGCTGCCTGGCAGAGCGAGAGGCCGGCAGCATTTTCTGCTTGAGCTGCCTCGGCCTTCTGTGGTCCAAAGAGAGGCTTCTCATTAGGTGAATGACATATGATTCCCTGAGTACCAAGCTACGTTCAATACCTCTGTGTTTCCCAACCTGGTCCTCGGGGACCCCCGGACGGTCCATGTTTTTGCTCCCTCCCAGCTCCCTGCCAGACAGTCTGAACGGTAGGGAGAGGGTAAAAGCATGGACTGGGAAAAAACATGGTAACCAATTACAACCATCGATTTCTCATCACAGCCTGAATGATTAAAATAACCACAGCACTTTTATTGGTGTCTAAGATTTGAAACTGTGTACATGGCAATCATTCAGTCTGCTTTTATTTTTGTCTTCTGTGGATAAGCCAAAGGTAGCCAAAGTGCTACAATCTCCAGATGGAGATGGATTTAAATGGCGAAATCCGGATTGGCTGGAGCTATTGTCCTGAATTTAGGGCCAACTGTCGTACATGCCACAGTTCACAGGAAAGAAGATCTTGGCCTAGTTAAGCTGTACTGATAGAATTTCTTTGTGAAATGACTGGAAATCCAAGCATATTTTTTACTTAATACAGTGCATAGAAAAAATGAAAATGTGAGCGTAATGCATTTCATGTAAATTTCATCAAAAGAGGAATTTGGGGAAATTAAATAAAATTTAATTACGTGTTAGTGAGTCACAGATGTCTAATTTCAACGTATCCGATTTTAGTAGAATTGCACTGGGAAAAGCCCTGATCTATATCAAAACAGTAAACCTATTGTTTACAAAGAATTTCAATATCAGCCACAGGCCAGGGGAACAGTATCTGCTTGCCTTGCAGATTGTTGTAGCCTGCCGCCAAAATGCGTAATGAGTATTAGGGGTTTTTGGGTAATCATGTTTTGTCAGCCAACCATTCATGCATCAATCCATCCATCCATCCATCCTCTAGTTGTTTATCCAATCGAGGAGCCATTGAAGTGACTTACAGTCACACCCATTTATACAGAAGGGTATTTTACTGGAGCAAGCTTCATCTGGTAAGTCTATTGTCATTCACCACTCTCTGCTACCCTGCTATTCAGAATATACGCTGTAGTATTTTTATGATGACACTTTAATTGAAGGGGCACAAATACCTTACGTTACTCATACAGTTCCTGCATGAAACACATGAACTGTCATGACAGATTTTTTGACAAAACAACCCTTAGTTACTGGATTAAGTAACCGTGTACAAGTAAAGTGTTACCATTGTTTTTTCAAACGGCAATTCAGACTGAAACGAAAGAATATTAATCAAAATCAATGAATTAATCGGCATTTTAGGGTTGGAATACACATGATGGCCACTTGGTGGCAGTATTAAACACGTTTTCTTTTGCCCCTTCTGTACTAGAGAAAAATATTGCAAACCTGTAGGTGACTGAGTGGAAATAACCCAGTGTTTATGGCCTGACTCTCAAATATATCCACAATGTAAAGTGCATCAGCTTAGTCGTATATTTGCAGTTGAATTGGTTTTGAACGACAGTATGTTTGAGGGTGATTATTAGATGCTATTTACTAGTATTGTACTTGCAATTGTAATTTAAATGGCGTTTGAAATACGATTTTAGGATATCTTTTGGCCCTGCTATTCTTTCCAGTATAAGCTGCTGAGATGGTCAAAACTAGAATCCCAATTTATGGTTCTTAATGAATGATAATTCCTTAATTACTTTAGGGTACATATGGACACATTTGAATACAGCCTATACTTCGCCTGTATCATTACTAAATGCTCTATCCTAATATCGAATAACAGTTTTAAATGCTTGAACGTAATTGAGGGGTGAACCCTTAATTATCTGAGTTCGCACAGTTTGGGAGGTAAATGCAACAGTGTGATAGAAAGATCATGGGATCTGTCCAGTTCTTGTTTGATAATTTTATTCCTTATTCAAGCGAAATCAAAGGCTAAGTGAGACTCTTGAGACAGGGGTGGGACTTAACCAAAAAAGAAGAATTGCTAAGCACTTAAGTAGGCTATGAGCTGTCGTCTGTGCAGTTGTTGTTCACTTAAACCTTTAAGATATTAGAAAATCAGACCTTCTCAATATCAGCTTTAAAATGTTGGTCCCTGCGGGGTCCGTGTGAAGTGAAGGGGAGATGTAGCGTAACGAAAATATGGTGATGCCCATCAGCGGGATCAGTGAGCGGAAAACGGAAAGTTGGTTAGTGATCCTGTAATCCTTCGCCAGCGTAAACATCTCTGATTAAAACGCTCGTTGTTGTACCGCACCAGCCTGGACTGTCAAATAGCGGTAACTCGATCGATTCCTTATCTCCAAGCGTTTGCAGACTTCAAGATATCCTCTTTCTGGTTTCTTTCGCCGGACAGCACAGTTTGTCTGTCGCTTGAGCGTTAGCAGGTGATTATCACAATTACTGTACTTATGGGATTATAAAACCTTACCAGACCAGATTAAACCTGGGTGCCAGATGGCCAAGAGAGAAAACTGCGGTCGGGAGACATCGAAACAAGCATGAGGTCCGAGTAAGATGTGGGTATTGTCACTTTACCGGTTGTTATTATCATCTCTATTCTTTTTTGCACTGTACAGAAACCCCGGGTTATTTTGTGTATACCGTTATTTTATTTTATTTCTGATGTTTGTGTATTACTGATAAATAAGGTACAGTCGAATGCAGCTGAAACTCTTAACCGGACATAAACTTAGAAATGTGCGGACTTTTCATTACTCGGGGTTAATCTATACCTTATATTAATCTGTACCTTATATATTGTCTTTATTCACTCGATTGCTGAACATTGTTGACTTTAACATTTAGTAAGTTCATGCTATAATGCATCAGTAGGGGTGCAGGACTCAGGAAAACCATTGAGTTAAACATATGTTAAAGATATACGTGTACGTCAGTATGACTATAAATGGGGGATCTTTCTGAGAAATGTGTCGGTATTGTGAAGTCTGTGTGAAATTTGAAACACTCGTGATTTTTTTAGAACAAGAAAACTGTTGAATGAAACCCTCAGCTTTTGTGACTGATCCTGTGACCTAGCGGAAGGTATATAAAGTTACTGAACATATAAGAAAGAAAAGGTTAAATTAATGGCCTTTAAAAAGTATAAAAGTATTATATAAAACAAAAAAAAAATAAATGTATATTTGCTAATACACGAAACCTCATTCTTGTAACAAAACGGATTTATTGAAGATTGCTAAAACTCATTTATTGAATCAGTCACTCATTTGGTGAAACCTAAAACTATGCTTACCTAGTGAGTCCCCCTTTTTGCAAAACTCTAAACATTACCATTTATCAAAACACTTTTTGCACCATGGTGAATAGAAAAAAGAAGAAGAAGAAAAACAGGCCACAAAAGTTAAACACAGCCAGCACACAGTAGTCATCATATAAACACAATGACTCAAAACTCTAAAAACGTATTTCTAAACATGAGAAGAAGCCAAGGAGTGGCTATGGAACACAGGACACATGCCGGATAAGAGGGCGAGTGCCGCAGGTGAGCTGGATTTTGACGTCAAGGTATGAGTGGGTTACACAGAGGAACCTTCCCATTGCCTGGCAGGCAAGAACATTTCCTGTGATACAGAGGAGATCTCTGTGCTGACCCAGCCCTGAGACATGATGACGAGGCACCCGCAAGCAGTCTTTGGCTTTGGGCAAAGATAAAACAGTTTTAAGTAGATTAAAGTAGTTCCATTTAAGTCAAAGGTTTTGTGAATGTAGTTTGTGTTTCCTGTTTTGAGAAGAGAATGGAAGGGTTTAGGAGATGTGCTTGAGCAATTTATTAACTTCAGTCAAGTTAATGTATATTTGATTTATAATCATTGTAGTAAAATGAAATGAAGTTGCACTGATCATTTTCGAGCCAATTACAAATGCCTTGTAAGCAAGACCACTGATCTTTAATTAATGAGTAATAACGCATGGATGTAACAGAAGAGGTGATAATTATCCAGCCAGCGAAGAGCCCACTTGTATCAACAAAAATAAGCTTTTTAATGGTCTGTCCCCGGAAGCGAAGCATGTGCCCAAAAATGTCCCCGATTTTAATTCGTCATCTGAAAGAAAAATCTTGGTAATATAGGGATCAGCTCAACGTCGCGTGTTGTTCTTACATTTGTAGGGTTGCAAATTGTTTAAAGAATAAGATGTTTGAATGCTTTAAAGTATTTTGTTTCTTAGTTTAGTACAAGCTGCAAAAGTGAGCACAATTTACAGTTCTATCTTTACTTTTGCTGTTAGGGGAAGTCAGCACAAATTTACAATACCTACCCGTACTATTCTGCTAACTTTTCTAAGAAAGTGAGGATGACCATGACATACTGAAGAGTACTTTTGCATTATCAGACACAGTTCTAGATCCATAGACCGTTCTACAGATATAGATTCTTGCAGGAATAACTGAAAAACAGTAGAACAAGAGAAGGTTAATTACTTCGCCCTCAGTTAGTCCATTTAAAACACCCTCAGTTAGATTACAATAGCCTTCCAGGGCCAAACAGCACTGAGCAGAAACTGGAAGAGAGAGCGGTAGGTATGTACAAGAGTTTTATCGCTAATCAACCTGGATTCACAATTAATAGCAATTAGTACAAATATGGAGATGCATTATGGAATATGGTGGACAGGACCAGTTTAACAGAAGGATGTGAGGTTATGCCCCAATGAGGGAGACATGAGTCTGCCATAAGCAAATCACGGCATGGCACATATGACCTTGTAATTTTTACACAATATGTACAGTTCACCTCACTGAGTAGTTTTATGGTCAGGACCCATCCCCCACACAGCATCTGCTGCTAAAGGATAAACTATGGAGGATTTAAATGAGGTTTAGCCTACATTTTAGGACATTTAGCCTACATTCAAGGACACTTAGCCTACATTTTGAATCTCAAAAAGAGCAGCCAGATCAATTAATAAAAGAGGAGCTTTGTATAAGAATCTGTCTCTTGTTCACTGAATTTATTTGTTCTATGAAAATTGTGTTAGGATTTTACTGTAAAAGATTAATCATGCAGGGCTCCAGACTGCGACCATTTCGCCGCATTTTGTGAGTGTGTGTGTGTGTGAGAGAGAGAGAGAGAGAGAAGGAGAGCGCAATAAGACACTTTTCCAATGCAGGAACTTTTTCCAGAATGAGGAACTTTTGGTTGAGTTCCCACTGCAGGATCTATGTTCGATTGTAGTTCCTCTGAGGTACAGTACTACTGGACTGGGGCTTACAACGAATACTTGATAACTTGCAAGCGGAAGTGCAGGGAAAAGGCCAAAAATTGAGCAGATTGAATTGATTTTCAGTTATATTGAATGCGTTAATGAATAAATTTTGACTTCTGCATAAAAAAATTCGATCAATAACCAATACAGTTGTCTCTGATATCGCCGGTGCCAGGAGTGAAACTGAGCCAATCATTGGACTGAAAACTATTAATTGCTATGAATAATGTTAGAGCGTTTTTTATTCCATGGAAAGTGAGCGACCTGCTGGAATATAAACAAATTCTAAAAGAATTATAAACATCTCATGGGTCATATGAATAAAATATAAATAAAAGTCTATGTCTGTTTATGATCACAATCGATGTACCCAGTAACTAACATATAACAAACAAAATGACTTGTTTATCATCCATTGTTTTATGGTGGTGGTGTAGTTTTAAGTGAAGTTTAACCTACAAGCCTTTTGTGACTATTACGCTTGTTTAGTTTAAAGGACCTGCCATGTACCGTGGTAAAGCCACACATGAAAGTGGGCGGGAGCTATGAAACTTCCCAGCAGAGACAGCCCAGGAACTAGGTTCCTGTATTTTGGCAGAAAGTATTGGATCTTTTTCAGATTTTGTGTAGGAGATGATCTGGAAGTGGTTTCATTTTGAGACAAATGCTTAGTCGTAACAGTGGGAAGGGTGTCCACAGAAGACACTTGATCTTTTAAATGTGATTACTCAAAGTATTTGATGGCTCTTATTGCCACCTTATATGGATGAAGATCTACATCTAATTTAACTGAGAGAAATTACACCAAAATTGACGGAGCAGCACTGGCAACAAAAGTGGCAACAAAAGAAAAAGAGAAGACACCTGATTTTTTGTGAACATGATATCTCTAAAAGTATTTGATTGTTGACCTGTTTAAATTTCCCAGGAATATTTTGTAGATGATGGTCTGGGACCTATTTCATTTTGAGATAATTTGCACCGATGGCAAAGCGAAGCACAATGGCAGATTACACTTAATATTGTGAAAAACGATAATTTGGAAAGTATTTGGATCATTTTGCAATTTTATCTGAAGAGCTACATATAGTATTGGCACATGAAAGGATATGCTGGTGGTGGTTGAAGTGGCCCCCCATTGGTCCTATAAAGTGCTTTTGGGTTTCTTGAAAAGCTCTATATGAATGGAACATTCATTCATTCACATGAAAAGACAGCCAGTTATGCAGATCTCATAAACCTGATTACACCGAGACAAGTTACACAAAGTTGGACTTTTAAGTATATTGGTTATGAATTTTTTGAGAGGTAGGGGGCTAGAGATTCTATATCTTATGTGTGGGAGGAGAAGGCATTTGATGAGGGCAGGAGGTTACAGGGCCGTCCAGGGATTACACTGTTGTTGTTCCACATCTTGTTTTTAATGTATTTATTTTTGAATGCAAAAGTATTATTTTTTGAAAAAGAATTGCCTTTAGGATTGTACTCAGATGACCGTACAAGTTCAGTTGGGTGTTGTAATAATTATTAGAATTTAGTCGTTTAGTTACTGCACACACTTCCTGAATTTGAGGTGAAGTATGGTAAGGAAGGAAAGGAAAAGACTCCTATAAAAAGGGAATCAGTGTTGTCTGGAATGGAAGAATGTCTGGTTTCCCAGCTGTGAAAATTAGCTTTTAGAGAGGATTGTGGCTGGTTTCCTACATTTCGGTATTCTTGATCCAACCAAAATTCCTGGGAAGGGTCTCCTGTATTTGGTCCACCACCACAGTCTGGAATGTCTTTAGCCTTTGGTGGTGTAATCTGAGGGTTGGCTGATGGAATAATATTCCTGGACCACTGTGTCTCTAATGCTGAGAGGATTAGTAAGCAGTGAACGTTTCACCTGAATCTGAATTTCTGAGATAGTTCAAAGTGAACAGTTTGAAGCAAATACATTAAGATTATAATTATATATATATTGGGTAACACTTTACATTAACGGCACACTTCACCCCCATAATGCATTCATGGAACATTCATAATCTCAAACATTACATGGTAGTAACAAACATCATAATTGCATAATCGTGTAATGTTTTTTATGACTGCATATTACAGTAGTGTGGTATGTTAGGATGTTATGGTATACTTATATTCTCTATGAATGCATTATGAAGGTGCACGGAATGTTCTGTGAATATATAGTCAATGTATAATGAAGGTGTATTTCATGTAAAGTGTTACCAGTTATGGTTGGCCTTTTTCAATTGTGGAGACATAATAGTTGTCTTGCATAACCCATCAGGTCTTCTATTATTCAATCATTACCAAATCAGAGCTACTTCCTCATTTATCTTGTCTAAATCTGTTTTTTATTGAAACCCAAGAATTTAATTTGAGAAGTTAGCTTGTCCTTGTAAATTAAGTTTAATTTTTGCTGTCAAACAATGTATTGAGTAGTGTTTTAGATTAATTTGGGTGGTATATTTTTGCAGTTGCTATTAATTAATAGATTTTAGAATATCTTTGGTGACTGCTTATTTAGCACAGGGTCACATTCAGCCTGCAGCCTGTCCTCAGGCTAAAACAAAAAATGTTCATATTATAAAACCACTAACCTGATAGTGTCTTTCCACAGCATACAGCTTACTGACTGTCAGCTGAACCTGACTGTGACCTACTTCCAGCTGCCAGAAATCCCCTTAGCTGCACAACAAGGAGAACATCTGTGTGTAAGAACTGAGCTACTGCGAATGTCCGTTACGCTGTAAAGGCACACCCTAACAGAGGAACCCCAAAAGGCAAGAAAGGGGTGGCAGTATGCTGTAAAGGCACACCCTAACAGAGGAACCCCAAAAGGCAAGAAAGGGGGGCACCTTTATGGTCACTAATAAGGAATATCAATGGCTGAATAAGCAAGTAATGGCTCTCAGGCTTCCTTTTCAAGTTCAGAGATGGGATAAGGTATGTGGTCAGCCACTATGGCAGTTTGCCTTCCCCTAGTCCAAATGGGGGAAGCCGAGGGGGTCAGCCTA
The DNA here is from genome assembly GCA_026774425.1 of Petrocephalus zakoni. Lineage (NCBI taxonomy): Eukaryota > Metazoa > Chordata > Actinopteri > Osteoglossiformes > Mormyridae > Petrocephalus > Petrocephalus zakoni. The sequence goes on from JAODKN010000114.1 coordinate 11,254,576, forward strand.
CACTTCAGCTCACGGATATCCAGGCCCAGAACTTCTGCTGGCGAGGTGCCACTGTTTTCATGCCGCCGCTCCTTTCTTTAGCTGGCAAAGCAAAGCGCCCTCCAGTGGGTGGCAGGGATGCTGCAGCCACGGGACGCCGCGCTACTGTGAAAGCAGACTGAAGGGAAATAAATATACAAAAGAAATGGCAGCGTGAGCTTCAGCCCTTTTACTGTGTGTAAAATGGAGAAAGAATGGAGTCCCTTTGGGGCTCCCAACAGCAGCGGGCCCCATAAGCCATTCCTACTACAGTGGTGATGGGTATACTTTGATTCTCAAACTAGTGGTGGCAATTTATTCAGAATGCCTGTAGCTATTATTGTTGAACCAATCCTTAACTTTGCCGTTTGGTTTTATATTGGGCTGCTAAGCTTCACTGCGATAAAATTCCTCGTCTTTGTGAGGGGCGGAAACTCGAGCCAGGCTCGACATTTGCTCCGTCTCTCCTGGACACTTGTCTGTTCTATGAGCGCCTTTGTGACATGTAGTCGTGAGGTACCCTTCTTCCCCACTTTTAAGCTTGAGATGTAAGGAGGAGGTGCATTCACACTTAAATGGCTGGTGCAGCCTCCCTCAGCCTTACAGGATGCCCTCCCAAATGTTCTGTTCTCCTTTGTCCAATGCACTCAACAGATCAGAGCATCATGTTACCTTCTGTACTTATTTGTCTGAAATTCTCTGGTGCCATCCCAATAGTGTATGATATCAGTTTTATAAAAAGTAAATAAACTTGCAGAATAAACTTAACATGCAGAATATCAAAACATTGTACGTTAAAACGAACGATCTGCACTTGCCTGCTGAAATATGCCTTTGAACAAGTTCCTGGTTACAATTTACAACCCTGTACTGCTTTGATTAAGCCCTGTTGTTTGTAGAATTGGCCCAAGATCATATAATTTAACCTCATAAAGTAAGTAAAACCTTGTGTCATTTTTTTTCCCTTTTGTTTTAGCTGCTGCCGTTTATAAAATCTCACGCTACACAGAGGAGCACAACGTGCGTAAGGAGCCTTTAAAGCTAAAGTAACCCTGAGACTCACCAGGGCATTACACGAGCCCCATGTCCCGATTCGTCACGTCAGCGCGTGCAGAGAGTGGTGAGCTGTGAACAGAAGCCTGCATGTGCTGGGGGTTTCTGCTCTGGGATGACTGCCTCCCCGCTGTAATAAAAGGCAGAAAACTGGGCCCCAGCCCTGATCCATCAGTTTATTGCGATCTGGCAAAAATACAAATCAAACCTGTGGAGTGAGGTGAGCTCAAACTCACTTAGCAAGTAACAATTTCTGTACACCGTCTGTAATTCAGTGGATTGGTGACTAACTTGTGGGTTTCTCTAGTTCTAAATAGACATTTGTATGGAATCTGAAAAACATTTCCCGCTTAGCTTATGTCCATAGTTTTCCCCTCATTTTTTCTCAGTGTGGACCTGTTAAGAAGTGCTGCTCTGATTGAGCAAGGAAAAGCCAGTCTACCTTCATTTGTAATTTTACTTTAGTGCATTTAATTCCTCATTTCTTCAACAGCATAAAATTTAAGTACATTTTCTATGATATGACTCTTTGTACAGTTTGTGTTAAATAAATCACTATCAGTTTCTTACTTTGAAAGTTATGAAATGTCAGATTGTCAAATATGAGGCAGTAAGCTGAGATAAACAACATTTAGTTTGGTTTATTTTTAAGCATTTTGTAATTTTTTTCTTGTAATTCTGACACCTATATTTTTGTCACCTATTTGTTTATTGCCTTTAGAACTACCACAGGGACAAAACAATCAGTTACCATTGACAGAAATTCCAGTAAATTTCAAGCTGTCATCTATAGTGCACTTTGGATACTTTCATAATGCATTAATTCATAATGATCAGTATAAGAATTAAGGATGCTTTGTGCTGCATTATGGAGGTATCTATAGCGCATTAGAGATTAGACCCTCATAAAGTATTTATAATGCCTAATAAACATGGCTATAATATGTTCTGCATTTTTATAAATGTTTATAGCCATGTTAATAATGCTTTATGAATGCATTATAACGTGTTATGACTGTGTCCATAGATTGTTTAGATACCTAATTACTTTTCCAGCATCCACTCACATGAATGTTCATGGCTGGAATATAATATAATATAATAAGATGCTGTGTTAGAGCGATCCACTGAAGGCTGTCCCCCGCCTTGGGGCTTCTGCTGTCTAGGAGAGGCGCCAGACCCCTCAGCAGGATAAATGGCTGTAAGATGGATAGATGAGTGGATATTGTACTACCTCAAGTGTAGAGCAAGAACCCTTGTGGGGATGTCACTGAAGTGAAGGTTATTGTAGCTTTATACCATGCAGTTCAGTTTAAAGAAAATGCCACCATAGTACTACTGCAGTGTTCTGCCATTAAATCCGAATGTGATTACGAGCAGAGGTGGATTGATCAGGTCCAGAAAGTAAAAATCCAGACAACGATTTTGTTGTTTTGTTGAGTACTCTGTGGCTGTGACTCTTTGTGCTCAACTAGTTAGTTGAAACAAAATTTTGGTCTGGATTTTGTGGATCTGAACTGCACACCTCTGATTACAAGTGAGCTAGTGTGGATCTGTACTGTAGCAACCTGAAAATGACATGGTCTGGCTTTCAGAGAAGTACGAGAGTGAGTCCATGTTTACATCTATGAAAAAATGTCCGTTATTGCACTTAGGAATCTTTTGAAATGCACGAAATATAGTTTTTTTCAAAGACAAAGCAATGGTGTGATGCACCTGATCAGCATTGCCCTTCATACTGGCTACACTTTTTCTCTATTGTAACCCAGTTAATCATGGTCATAATTATAAAACAAGAAAGATGATGCATCCTCAGGAGGATGACGGATGATTTATCCTCGAGGGGCGGAGCGGAAATGGGACCGTAAGTAGGCCAATTACCGGAACCGAAATCATGACATACTTACATGTGGCTTTATGCTGGGATGGGAGAGGGCTGCAACACAGCTGTTACGTGGATCTCATTCAGCGCGTATATTAAGGCTCAGTGTATCGTGCGCTAAAAATAGGTTAATTAATGTAGTCGTATGAATTTTTAAAAAGGGAAGTGAGAGTGACCTCAAAATATTAAATACTAATTGGTGTATGTAAATCTTAAATCTGTTTACAGTATAGAATACTAGCTGTTTTTTTAGTTCTTGTTAATTTAGCTTACATTCTAAGGTTATTTTGCTTAGGATAAAATTCAAACTCTGAATATATCCTAAATGCAAACACTGGCACCACGGCCATGAAGCAGCAGTGCAAACGCCTCATTGCACTTTTTTTACGAGGGGAGTTTGTCTTGTGCTTCAGTCGTGAAATGTCACAGACAGAGGTGGTAATTTCAGGTCCACAAAGTAAAAATCCCAGCCAAGATTTTGTTTCAACCAACCAGCTGAGTATAAAGAGTCATAGTCACAGAGTACTCAGCTGATTTGTTCAGATTTTTACGTTCTGGACCTGAAATTTCCACCTCTAGTCACATATTTATGGTGTATCACTGTCACAAAGCCTCTCTGTTCTTCAGAATGTTACATGTGTTATATAAGTCTATGGTAAACCATTGCTGGACTGCTGGACTGCTGGACTGTGTGATTGCGAGGATGTGGCCAGTGTTGGGCCGGCGTCCTGACCAGGGTACCTCCTGCCTCGTGTCCTATGCTTTCCAGCGCACTCTATCCCTGTAAGACATAATTGATCAAAGAGGATGGAGTGCTGTACTTTATTAATAAATTGTTTCTTTAGGGTATCAAATTATCAGTAAGTTATTAGTGGCATTATTGTTTGGCTTTTCTGATTTGTTGTATAGCTGGACTGGAAAGTGAAAAAGTGTCAAAGCAGCGGTTTTAAACAGGAGCATTAACGCCTCACTTATTTCTGTAATAAGTTATTCACATGGGGCCCATAAAAATAAATATTGCTACTACATAAACAGCATCCCATGGCAGTGTTTTCCAACTAATTGGTTTTATGAGTGGTTAGTTCACTTACTCCTGGAGAACAAAAACTAGCTCTGTATCATGACTGCAGCACAGTGGGATGGTTTTAATGAGTAGCTTTTTCTGCATAAAAGCAGTAAAGGCTCTTCTGCCAAGAATGTCCCAAAGTGTCCCATTGCCGCTTTCCCTCTCACGCTGCTGAGCCGCTCCTACTGCTGCCGGTGCCCTGTTCCAGGATGCATACAGATGTTTCTTCGTCCATTGGATTGACCCTGTCTACATTCCCTGTCAGGATGCCTTGAAGCGCGAAGTAATTTTGCTAACTGTTTCCACAGTCGGCCTGCACGAAAAATAATGTCGAGCCTCTAAATGCTAGCAGAAAATCCGCTGCCTTCAGCAGAGTGTGCCCTGGGAAAACCCTGCCGCCTCATTCGTTTCATGGCCTTGAGTCTTTTAATAAGCAAACACAGCCAATGAGCCTAGTCTTGCTAGTGCCAACATATATTCTTAATTTAACTCCGGGTTTGAAATGAATCTCAGCTTTACATGCTTTTCCTAGAAGGGAGCTAAAACTGCAAGATACGTGGTGTGGGAGAAATGCTAAAGCAGTGCGTGCGACTTGTGCAGAAGTGCCGTAACAGCTGCGTGAATGTCCTGTTTACTTTTACACGCAGTTACCTGGCTGACCAGTGCTGGAATGGCGGGTGCATCTATCTAATCATGCTGCGGCGTGTCAAGAGGAAAGCCCCTCCCCAACCATCCCGAGGCCCCGGCGGTGAGGAGGCAGACGACACGGGCGAGAATCGTGACAGCGTCCCCTCACAGCCCGGGGGCAGCCCCACACAGAACGGCAAAAGGACACGCAAGTTCGGCGTGATATCCCGCTCCCCATGTAACTATGACAGCAAGGACAGCACTGACCTTGAACGGGAGGATGGATGCTGCTCCTCATTGGACACAGAGGCTGTCTCCCGGGGAAACACACCCACAGGGGTGGAGCCGGCGTCCGTTGCCCCCATACCAATGCAGGCCCATAAACCCTACAAGGGGTCATCTGCGACCTTACCTGCTTCCTCCTGTATGCGCTTCTCTGCTAGCTGCAAGACTGAGTCTTTGGACTGTGGCATTTCTAGTCAGGTAACACTGTTTGACATCCCTATTCTGTGAAATTTTAGCAGAAAACAGAAATTTTTTATAATGATAAAATCAAGACGCAATGTATGTTTACAACATGTGAAGTATAATAGGGCCGCCCCCTTTCACTTAACTACTTTAATCAGCATATATATCATACACGTCCTTCTAGGGGGCAATATTCTTGAAATGAGAAATTGCAAGCTGGAGCAGTATTGGCTTCAGGTGCAGCAACCTGAAACCTCATCCAACCCTAAAAGCAAGACAGGCACAGGCATGGCACTGTAATTCCCTAGCTGTAATTCTCAAATGATGGCTTGATTTCTGGAATGAAAAAGTTGCACCCTAGCTTCAGATGTCCTGATGCAGATCACGATATAGAACTTCTAGGTTCTGCTATATTACATGCTGCAGGATTTGTGTCTTTTAGCTCAGAATGGACTTCTGAAAAATGATTTGGTAGGTATGAAAGTTTACAGTATAATGATTTTGCTACATGTTTAACATTCTGGAAATGTGACCCAGGTACTGTTTGAACATTGGACTACAGTTCCAATGAAGTGATTCCAGGAAGTTACTATGGTAAAATTAAGCATTGAAACTATAAGGAAACTATACCACTAAAGCATATCTACTGTTTCATTTTATGCTCCCAGGTATGCCACCACGTTGTTAAATCTAGTGATCAGATTTATGGGCGATACTGAGGGAGAAAAACATTTTATGTGCTCTGACTCATTGTATAGAGGGCAAGGCTGTTATTAAGCTCAGATTTTAGGATTTTGTTCATTCACGTTACAGAATATCTGAGTCCCTTGACAGTTTTACTGTTTTGACTATTGCTGTAGTGATGCATAGTATCGGCTTTATTGGATAATATTTAGGTAATACTTGCATTCTTGTGTCTGAATGTGCACGTTAGCGACGGAAAAGGATCAGATGGTATATTTATGTTGAGTTAAAGTATTTTAAAGGGAAATTTTATAACTGTTCCCTCTGTGACACTGAACAGGTGTTCTTCTCCTCTTCTGTGTGTCATCTGAAGGAGAACTAATAATTTTAAACAGAGGGTAAAGCCATCATTCAGAGCTAGGGTGCCGTACTAGACCGTGCTTAACTAAGCCGGATCGGCAGAGACTTTAGTGATTTAGTGATGAGTAACTCACAGAAAGCCTGTTATGATTTTAGATCGAAATGGTTTTGTCTCTTATATAACCCTGCCCCTGGAGCCCAGATAGCAGCTGTTTTTTTCCTCTACCTCCTGTCTTAGCTATGGAGGGGGGGCACTGTGGGCACTGGGGATTACCAGTAGTTACTGGTGCAACGCTGATGCTTCTGCGCACCGAGCTGGTATACCACTGGAAGGAAGCTGGGAAAAGTGGCTGGACTTCAGGGGGAGAGGGGCAGGGATGCCCTGCTGGTCAGGGGGCAGGGTGCTCTCAGGGTGGGTGGAGAATGATGCCATTCATCCTTTGGAAGGAGCCCCACAGGCCCTGAATGGCAGCACCAGGAGCCAGTGCCCTGTTGGGTGAGGGACACCTGCTGATGCCCTTTGGTGAGGTTCAGGGTGGAGATTAAGCTGGCTTTTCTCTGTCATTCTACCAGCTCATCCATCTGGGTTGTGGGCTAGCTGTCAAAATGGGGCACCTTGCTCAGCTGCTGAAAGTGAAATCTTCTCCATAAGGGTTTAGCAACTGGGGATTGCTGTTCACCTTCCTGATCTGTAGTAATGCTGTCTGGCTCTACCAGGCAAATTCTGCCCCAGCAAAAAGCTCTACTAGGAAGTCCACCATGAGACTCATAGTGATTAACAACCCCATTTGGGCCAGCAATACTGCTTGTGAGTGTTGGCATCCCTCTCATGCTCCCATGGATCGAGGCAACAGGTAGCAGAACTTCAATTACCACAGGGAGGCAGAGAGCTAGTTGGCTTCACCGGGGACACGGTGCTGCCTGAATTGAACAGTACCTGGAAGGGATTTCTCTGGACACGCATGGTCCAGGTGAGGGGTGGGGCAGGCTTATCCTAGTGAATCACACGAGATTTGGCCCCTCAAGCAGCCCCGATCCATGAGCCTTGGTTCGTTCCAAGGGCATTGATCCCCTTCCAGTGGGGTTCAAGCCTCAGGCCAGGAGGTGCCTACTGTGTCCCACCAGCCATAACCTGATCCTCAGGGTTGGTTTTCCAGAGTACCAGGTCAGTCTTTTCACTTTCCTCATTTTCCCCCAGGAGTACATAAGTGGCAATAGTCCATTCAGTGTCTTTAGTCATCCCTAGCTGACAGTCTATCATTCGGCCTTCAGGAGCATGTTGGTTTTTGGCTCTGTGGTGTAGCATTCTGGCTGGAGCCAGCGTTGGATAAGCCAGACAAACCAAGCAAACCGGGAGCAGATGGGTTTGCCTGGGTTCCAGTCGGGGAAGTGCTTAGCTGCATTAAGATGAGAGAGGCTCATCTGTAGGAGGATCACCTCGAGTGAGTCAGAGCTTTCTGCTGCTAGTTTGGGGACAGGATGGAAGGTGCGAGACGCCACGTTAACAAACCAAACACAATATACTGATTAACAAGGCAAGTCCATTTGCCATCCCAGACAGTAATTCCTCTTCCTGTGGGCTGGTAGCTGGGTGGCTTGCGGTATGGCAACTCATCACCCAGTTTTCGCTGTCACACGCAATAGGCAAAGTCACTCACCTTCTTGAAGATTTGAGCTGGAGGTTATTCCTTGGCACTCACTCTCTTAGCTGTAATGTAATAACTACAAGCAAACATTTGGCTTGTGTCCGGCGTCTGTCACCTCTCAGGAATGGGGGTTAGGGTTAGGGTTACATAAGAACATAAGAAATATACAAACGAGAGGAGGCCATTCGGCCCATCAAGCTCGCTTGGGGAGAACTTAACT
>JAODKN010000114.1:11284219-11308352 GCA_026774425.1 Petrocephalus zakoni
TAGATAAAAGATGAAGGCCAGTCCTACATCATGGGTAGTCCTGCTGGTCTAATACAACTGACTATATAAGTGACTAAGAAATTACATTCTGTTGTGAGAAAAAAGGTCTTAAAGGTGTGCAGGTTTACATATGCGGTTATGAAAAGTACCGTTTTCCTTTAAGAATTTGTCCAAAGCAACCGAGAAACAAAAACGAATTAGAAAGTCCGCCCCACCATGGTGCTGTGATCTCATAGGTCTCAGAGCAGGAAATGGATGAAGCCATCACTCGCACCACTCAGAGAGAGAGCCTGAGCAGGGATCACCACTCCGCCCAGCCTCTAGGTACGGTTCACTGCTTCAGTGAGCAGATCTGGCACTGGCCATCTGCGAACATCACTCTACTAATGTGGCAACATTTTCTTTATTTCTAAACAGTTTTTCTCAATGTTTGTTTTACTTCTGCTACTGCCGTCACTAGCTGTAATCTATTACAATAATATATTAGTGCATTTCTGTACTATGATATGTGGCTCAGCAGGCTTAGCCTCTGTGCCTGTCAGGGGAAGGTTGCAGGTTTGAGCCTGGCTTTGGCAGGATAGTCACATGTCTGTGGGCCCTTAACCTCCTGCTGCTGTCGGTGGCTGCTCTTCACTGCCAAGCCTACTCTTACCTATATGTGTGTCACCGAGAGCAAGATGGGGTTTTATTATTTGTTATTTTATTTTTATTGTATATTGTTTCATTTAACCCTGGGACTAGTTTTGGAATGGGCTAAGACATACCAGCATTTCATAGTGGATCGTCGGAAAAATGTCATATTTACTGATGAGACCAAGCTTGACATTTTGATGACCTGGACCCCATTGAACTTTTATGAGAGCACTGGAAGACTGAGAAAGTCAAGCACTGAGTAACACAGGATGCTCTTTGGAGCTACCGGGGTGATGTGAATGAGTGAGCTTCGCACAAACTAGTGAAGTCATTGCTAGCTGGGGTCTCTGTCATTAAAGCAAAACGGGTCATATAAAGTGCTAAAAAAATGTACATTTTCTCAATGATTCAACTTATCAAATTGTTATGCTGCTGATATCATTAGTAATGAACAATTTTATGTTTAATTGGGAAATAATGCAAAGTAGAAACATCATAGTTTCACTAGTGGTCTTAGACTATTGGACCCCATTACAAATGTGTAAAATTTCTTTACGTAAAGTGCCAATAACAGCATCAAACGTTTGTACATTGCCAGGCATCACATGATACCATCTGCTACGATGGTGTGTTGGAAATGTAGCATGAAATGTGCAGCACTGATATTGGCTGGGTTGTAACTACGTCTGTGTCCTGCCCAGGCATCCCTTCCAAAAGCCCTTCGCCCTCCGTGAGAGCCAGGCAGAGTGAGGCCTCTGCCCCTTTAAGTTGGACTATGAAGAGATTCCTTGAGCCTGCCAGCAGGGTAACAAGGGACATTAAGTATATTTATAAATATATATGTCCAGCAAAACTATAAATAAATAAATAAATAAATATATATATATACTGAATTTAGGAATGGATGGATGAATGGATGTTATATACAGTATGTTTTTGTATATAGTGTATATAACATCTATCTATTCACCATCTTCTTATTCAGAGACATTGGCGGGTTTGGTGCCTATCCCGAACAGCGTTGGCAAAATTGTTCACCACACTGCACTCCATTATACCTCAGTTTGCTTTTTTGATTACTTATTATATGTGAAAGCGCCATCTGGACTGTAGCTAAAATTTTGCTGTACTCTGTACAGTGACAATAAAAGATCTGGATCTGAATCTGAATTCACTCTGGACAGTACGGAGAAACATTCAATACAGACTCTTGATTTATAACACCGTTAGGTTCCAGGTCGTAAGTGGATTTGGTTATACAACCCCAGTTCCAATGAAGTTGGGACGTTGTGCAAATTGTAAATAAAAACAGAATACAATGACATGGAAACTTAATAAATCCATATTTTATTCACAACAGAACATAGAAAACATATCAGATGATGAAAGTGAGGCATTTTGCTATTTCATGAAAAATATTGGCTCAGCTTGAATTTCATGACAGCAACACGTCTCAGAAAAGTTGGGACGGAGGCAATAAGAGGCTGGAGAAGTTAGCGGTACAAAAAAGCAACAGCTGGAGGAACAATTTGCAACTAATTAGGTCAATTGGCAACAGGTCAGTAACATGATTGGGTATCAAAAGAGCATCTTAGAGTTGCAGTGTCTCTCAGAAGTAATGATGGGCAGAGGATTACCAATCCCCCTGATACTGCCTCAACAAATAATGGAGCAATTTCAGAAACAAGTTCCTCAGCATAAAATTTCAGGAATATTTCCAGAAAATATTGTCAATAACGCAATTTGAAAATTTGGCGCATCATAAAACAAAAAATATGGCACAGAAGACCTAGGACAGCTGAGCAACTAGAATCCTGTATCAGATAAGAACAGCGTTGGACAGTGTTCCTCGCCCAAAACTCAAGCGACTGATCTCCTCAGGCCTCAGACATTACAGACTGTTGTTAAAAGAAGAGGGAATGCCATACGGTGGTAAACGTGGCCTTTTCCCCACTTTTTTGAGACGTGTTGCTGCTATGACATTCAAAATTACCTTAATTTTTTCTTAAAATTATATTCTAGAATAAAATTATTTTCTCAGGGTAAACATTTCATATGTTTTCTGTGTTTTATTGTGAATAAAATATGATTTCCATATCATTACATTCTGTTTTTATTTACAATTTGCACAATGTCCCAAATTTTTTGTGGTTGTACCTCACTGTCCTACCGCCATAACTTTCACTTTATCGCTTGTTCGCTATTTTCTCAGCATCAGACACAGAAATCCTTGTTTTTTGGCATACATATGCTGGCACAGTAACACTGAACAATGTCCTGGCGCTGCTCATTAAATGCTGTAGTTTTCCTGGCTTCATTTTCTGCCCCCCCATCCTGAGTTGTTCCTTGCCTTGCGCCCCTAGCCGCTGGGATAGGCTCCGGACCCCCCCCCGCAACCACCGAATTGGATGAGTGGTTTTATAAATTGGATGGATAGATGGATTATTTCCTCTGGTCAAAAAGATGTTAGTAATGGTTTTTAATATAGTGGATTAATATGATAAAAAGTGAATGAGAGTCATTTCTTATTGGCCCTGTTTTCGGGACTCCGCCCCCCTCATGCCGTGTTGCCGCCGATTTCAGCAAGGCTCCTTGGGCTCGGAGGCAGAGCTCTCGCAGTACTTCTCCCACAGCGTGCCCAGTCAGTGCTCGTTGTCGGAGACCGTGACGACGGGCTCCAGCGATGGCCACCCGCCAGCCCACAGCGGCTGCAGCACTTCATTAGACGAGGCCGGAGCCGCCGGTACCTCTCCTCTTCTGTTTACATTGGCATTTCATGATTTCTTTTGCGCTAACAAAAATTTTTCAACATCTTAAAACTGTTTTGCAGGTTTGTTCGTTGCAGACAGCCTTGCCCTCAGAATAGTGCAAAATATTGGATAAGATGCTATGAATTGTCACACCAATACCATTAAAACAAAAATAGAAAAACATAAAATATTGTTAGAGCATTGATACAGGCTTGTTAGTCCTCGATTGAATCGATTGGATTAGGCAGAAGAATTAGTCATCTTATTGATATGACAGTACAATTATAATAATTATTTTATTTATTTTATTAATTTTATTTAGGATTTTTAGGATTGTGTTAAATATGCCCAAATACATACTGCCCAATTAAAGCAGATTACACTGGATTATAGGGGGTGTGTCTTACAAATCCTTGAGATTCTCCTATGACTGTTACTTTTTTGTTGAGATTATAACCTGAATGTCCCCAAGAGGACATTCTTAACTGACGATCACTGCAGAGTAATAACTGTGCCTGCAAGAATGGCTTTTTGTTTGATTATTATGTGAAGAATGGAAATGAGTGCCTTTCTCTCCTTTGACAGCTTTCAAAGGTGAGAGGATGGACAGTAAGGTCATGTGTCCAGATGAAGCTGTAAAAGCCCCTGACCCAATGGACCGGCACACGCATGCTGTCCGTCAAGCCGGGGCCTGCAGCAGCCCCAGCTCAGTCCGCAGCCCTCTGCTCCGGCAGAGGCGTGTCGTCTGCTATGAAGACGAGGCCAGCGATGAGGACGAGGACCCGCCATGTGTTGCCGACAAAAAGAGGCTTTTTAGGAGGCAGCCAAAACCTGGAGCAGAGTGCCGGAAGCTCCCAGGGGATGGCACAGCTATCAGTGTGTCTTTGCCGGATGCGGACGAAGACTGCAGCAAAGGACCCTCCATGGACCATCTGGACGGCCATAATGTCAAGCCACACCCCCCAGGGGCGGAGTCACCCTTCATGCCCATTCGCTGCTTAGAGTATGAGGGAGGAACAAACCTTGGTATGAAGACGGAACCCCAACGCGACGTCCTGCTGGAGTCGAAGCGCTCCCCCAAGCTTGAGCACAAGGCTGTGACACGGGTGAAGAGCATGATGAGCATAGAGTGCCCTAACCTATCGCATCAGCCCAAGGGGGAGGAGCCACACCCATCCATTGCGCAGACTGTACCTAGCCCCCTGGTCCGCCCACTGCCGCTCTGCAAAAAGGCCGGGCTTGGCGAAAAGGGGGGTTCATACACCACAGAGACAGTGCTGCTGCAGAGGAGTGAGGAGGAGTCGTTTGGTCTTGATCTGGAGATAAAGTCCTCCCCCCTGAAGGTGCTGATTACTGGGCTCCGGCCAGACGGGCCTGCCGAAAGAGTATGTCCTTCATTTCAAAATACATGGTTGATGATTTAAAGCAGTGTTTGCAAGTCCGGTCCTCTGGGACTCGCCAGCAGTCTGTGCTTTTGCTTCTTCCGAGCTCCTGGTAGGGAGCAAAAATGTGGACTGTCTTCCAGGGAGATGGGAGGGAGCAAAAATGTGTACCATTAGAGGGTCCCTGAGGAGCAGGTTGGGAAACACCGTTTTAAAGAATTTTTGTCTTACCATGATGCAATTACTGAAATCACTGAAATATCAATAAATTGAAAGATCAATGTCACTGAAATAACAATGTCTACATCCATCACATCCATTTTATCTACATCCGTCAGATACGTGTTATGGGTTAAATCATCCATTCTCCTCTCTATTTTGAATAGTGTAAAACCTTTTTTCATAGTACTACTGTTGTTTCAGTGATGACTGAAAGAACAAGGTCATAAGTACAAGCAGCCGAAATGAGGTTTCTCCTCAAGGTTGCTGGACCCGCTTCCCACAATGAGGTGTGGAGTTCAGAGATCCAGTGGGACCTCGAAATAGAGCCGCAGTTCTGTGGAACTGGAAGAAGGCAGCTGGCATGGTGTGGGAATCTTATACCAGTGCCACATGGGTGGCTCCTAATGGAGCTGTCTTAGGTCCCACTAGGCATCTCCCAGCTGGCTTGGGAATATCAGGGGATCCCCCAGAACCAGTAAATAGTCATGGACAGAGGTCCAGTCTGTTTCTCCTTTTTTTAAACTTTGGGTAATAAAGGTGGAACTCATTACCGTGTTATGTTCATAGCTATGCATTACTGGGTGGTGTTGTGGCACTGAATGACTTTGATAATGGCCAGATCGGTATAGCTAGACAACTGGGTCAGAGCATCTCTGAACGGCAAGGCTTGTGCGGTTCTCAGGGTCAACCGTAGTGAGTATCGGCCAAGGCAGCCTTCTTCCTATGCACTGTGGTCCAGTTCTGATGCTGTTGTGCTAATTGTAGGTCCTTGTGGCAGTGGACAGGGGTCAGTCTGGGCACTGTGACTGGCCTGCTGCTGTGAAGCCCCATACGCAGCCGGGCTCAGTGCCCTATTTGTGTCATGACACATTAGTCCCATGACCATCCTCAAAGTTATCAGCCATTTGTACCCTTCTGCAACCTCACTGGCAGATCGTAGCTTTTCCCTCCTCAGACGACTCTCAGTAGGCTCTCACCACAGCCAACCATGGCCACCCCACAAGCCTCGCTGTTTCCGAGACGCTTTGACCCACCCGTCTGGCCATAATTTGTCCCTTGTCAGATTCACTCAGTCCTTTTTCCCTGCCCATTTCTGCATTGAACACGTTGACTACAAGAACGTAACATTGGTTTACCATCTAATATATCCCAGACTTACATACACTGGTACTACAAGGTAGTGAAAATTATTCGCTTCACATGGGGGTGGTCATGATATTGTGTCTCGTGGGTGAGGATTTCTATTTTCTTAGTATGCTCAGTGGCAGCAGCTTTCTGCAGCAAGTTTTGTCCATGTTAAGCATCAGTCACACTTAAACACTGCAGATTCTTTGCACATTGTCTGTACTTCTGTGTATAAACTTGTAGGGGGTTTAGCAGCAATACTGAATTCCCTGGAAGATGTTCGATCATTACAGCATGTTACAGCATCTCTGCAAACTACTTGCAAATATATGTTAGATCTGAGATTAAATAGTACTTTAACAACGCATTTTGTTTCGGCATTCTTACTTTTTTTTTTTAACAATCTCAGGAATCCATGGGCAAGCTATGTGTTGGAGATGAGATACTGGGGATAGGAGACAAATTGTTGTGCACCTCCACTTATCAAGAAATCTGCAATATCCTGCACAACCTCCCAGTAACTCTCATTTTAGAAGTTAAAAAGCCAGTTTCAGGTGAGTAGGCCTATAAGAAAAATGTGGGTGTTTTTGTTATTAATTAAGGCTTACTTAATGACTTTATGCATTTGATTCATACTCTCTTACTTTAAGGAGTCCACTGCATTGAAGATAACACAATATTTTTGGTACTTATTACAAGATGCTGTGTGATCCTGGAACCACCACATCTGGCACCAGCAGTTATATCACATTCAGAATCGCTTATACAGACACTCCTCACTTAACGACGAGTTTCGTTCTCTAGGTCATTAAGCAAATTGTTCAATAGCCAAGGAGCCGTCCTGTACCGATATTTTAAGCATGCTGTACTGGTAGTGGGTTTGTGTTGTCACCTTGTCACTTTGTCACCTTTGCACCATTTATAACATTTTTTGTTTATACGGTAATGTACCATATCCTGTAATAAACAGAATAGAGAAAATCAACTCTAATATACATTACTTGGTTTGCATACTGTAAATACAGGTAATCGTTTTTTCTCAAGGAAAGGAAAGGTCTAAAGGAACACCAACGTGATAACTTAGTTTTAATTTGCATAGCTCTTACTTATTATAGAACATAAAAATACAATCATGTGAAGCCATGCTCTCCCTTCGTGCCGACATCTTGTGCTGTGGAGTGCTCAACAAAGTACAAATATCAATATGGAATATGCAGCCTTGGAGATTGCGAGTGGTAGTGTAGTAAACACCGAGCAACTGCGGGAACAAGACTGAGACATGAGACAGGGTGACGCGGGATTCGATGCTTGATGCTGAAACGTCACACTGCCGTTTCCACGACCAAAGTTCTCATACAGAGTACAATACCGGCTGGTCGGAGAGCTGGTCGTAAGTCCGGCCGGTCACTGAACCGGTAGGTTGTTAAGTGAGGAGCATCTGTATCGCACATCTTCTAATACTTATAACGCTAAGTCCACAAATAACCCAACCTCTTGACCCTGTCTTTACACTGCATATTAAATTGCAGGCACACAATTCACTGAAGCAGCAGGCTATTTGCATTAATAAGCAGGTGTACATAATAAACTGGCCCCCGAGTACATATTGTCTATAACAGCAGCTGTCATCTAGCAGGATGGATCTAATTGTAGAGCCTCTCATAGGAAACAAGCTTGATTATGATGTAAACAAGCCGCATCACAGAAAATGCATAAATCCCTCACCAGAGACTCCTGACGCTTTAACAATCTGTGTGGTTAACTTTACTAATACTCTACCAACACATTGTCAGTTTGAGAACTGTCATCACAATGATCCAGAAATCCAAGGTTTAAATTCCAGCTAATAAGGTTGACTGATGAATTTACCTTGAACTCTCTTTGACTTAAGTCTCAATAACATCGTCTTCTAATTCTCACTGAGTTTCACTGATGGAAGTCGCCCCCATTGTCGACCAGATAAGATCTATTATATCCTGTGGTGAACCAAACATACATGAAGCCATAACTAATAAACTGCCTGAGTGTATGTAGATATGTACAATGCGTTGCTGTCCCTCCTCAAACTTTTGCAAACTTTTGATCAGAATTCTACATACAGCTTAGAAGTTATTAAACAAACAAGACGATCGTTCATCCATCCATTTGTATGTGGCCTCTCCTAATAATAATAATGTGAGAATGTAAATTATTGTGTTGTTTTATAAGTGAAATTTACAGCTTTGTCATTTTTTATACTGTTTTATACTGTTTTTATGCTAGTGGCTTTGATTTTAAACTTTTCTTAGTGTAGTCATCCAAAGTGTGGTTATTATAGAATATAAATTTGGGGATAGATTATAGCAGTGAGTAGTTATAGACCATTCAATCAACCCGCATCAGAGCTTTTGCTCCACTCAGCAGAGTTTAATGTTTACCATAAAAGATGCCTGGTTTAATGTATGATGCATTTCCAGATTTCTGTCCGGTCATTGTAAGGACTAAATGTGATGCTTGATTATTGTTAAACCACGCTGAGCTGGAAATGAGTAGTCGCGGCTGTTTCTCTTCTCGCTGCATAAGCGAAGTCGGAGCGCAGCAGTGTTTCCCTTGCTGGCGGTACACTCCTGCGTCTCTGAGGGAGCAGCACGTAGCTGGCTTTGCGTCAACGGTGACTATGGCTTCCTATCTGCACTGTAGATGCTGTAGAGCCATAGACGATACCCACCCTCATTGCTCGCTCTCCTTTTCTGTATCTGTCGGGTTACGTAGTTTGGTATAATTTCTGTGAGTTAAGTGTAATTTAATCATCAAATTGGTAATTAAAATCCTCATGGGTCCACAATTTTCTTTTTATTTCATGTCTTTAAAAAGGTTTCCGTTAAGTGAGGTGTACGTAAAGTGTGCATGACTGTGAAGTGAGGGTTAGCTCAAGCCTCAATATCAAGTTCCCTTCTTTTTACTCTTTCTTCATTTTTAATGAATGATAATTTTTTTAAATGTACTGTACTTCCATCTGCCCAAAACCTATGCAAAAACTCACAGCAGTTATACCTAAATGCACTCTTCTGCATGATTACAGAGGACATAGCAGGGTATCTAGCAAAGCTGGATGGGTGTTTTTACCCCACAGACAGAAGCACTGGCTGGTTTTCTGCAGCCCATATTGAATTATGTAATGTCAAGACTGTTTGCTACGGCAAAAAAGGGACAAATTAAAAAGCCGCCAAAGTGGGCCTGTACGATGGCTGCCTTTTGTCCCCTTTACTCACTTATCTCACAAATTTTTTGAAAATTGTCAACTTATGGTGCAGCTATTCTCCTGTGAACCACTTGATCTATTCAGGCATCATTTTCCCAAGCTAAAATTCAAAACCAAATCTGTGGTTAGTAGTTTTTATTGCATAAACAAACAAGGATAAGTAATGTGAGGGCTGGGCTGGTAGTACTTGCTTGTTGTGGGTATTTCGTTACAAAACACAGACCTGAAGCTGAGCCTTTGGGTAAAAATATCCATCTCACTTTCACCCTCGCTGTCTCACTCTCTCTTAAGTATGTATAAAGTATAATGTTGTTGTGTGTTTCCTTCTGGACATTACAGAATATCAGAACAAAAATTTCTATAGCTGCAGTCAAATGTTGTGTAATAGGCAGACTTTGTCTATTTGTTGAAGGTTTCGTACTTTTATGGGTATTTAACTGTAGCTGTGTGATGTTCATTTGTACGTATTTCATACTCACTTCTCAACACTTTCAGTTTAGGATAAATAGGCTGAAATGTAATATTTGCATAATGTTAATCACAATTAGGCCCTACAACTGATTTAATTACCTGTACCTTTATTTAATTTTGCACCCGTCACCAGAAAGTGGTCAGTTTAGTTCAGAAGTCAAAACACTTGCTCTTGATCAGACTTTGGATTAGGAATCTTCTGTCTAGTTTTTTCAAGACAGACATAACAAATCTAACACCAGGACTATGAATCTCTCATTATATAAATGAAGCCTATTAGCATTATTTTAATATTGACTCTGACAGTACTATATCTTCATATAGCAGTTACAGTTTATGCAATATTTAGAATAATTGTTTGTTTTTGTCACTGTATCTACATTCTGCAGCTGTAGACCGACTGTCCAGCCTGATGATGTCAGTGGGTAGTGATGGAATGCCCAAAATGGATTCCTGCAAAAACCTTTTGGAGGGAAATCCAGAAGAACTGGAGATGGACTGTAAAAATCGAGATGGTGCTGCTATGCAACCAGAGTTAAAAGAGATCATCTCAGAACATTCCAATTTAAAAGATTCGCTAAATGAGATGCCTATACCTGTGACTAACATTGATGATTTCATCTGTGAATTAAGCTCAGCAGGAAATGCCGCTGATGATATCAACACCAATGCAAGTACAGACGTACACAGTGAGGAATCTCCTCTAGGCAAAGTTCCAACTTTAGAAGCAAATACTTCAGACTCTCTTTTGCCTCTGGAAAACAAAATCAGGCTTCTACCTGTCAGTAAGACGTTTCTAAACAATTACTCCAGAAATTTCAATAATTCTTGTAATGAGGATCGTTTCCATACTGGTGAAGAAAGTGGAGCAAACAGTAGTGGCTCTCGCAAGTGCATGTATGTCATGGCGGATGACTCTGACTCAGAGAGTGATTCTGGAACTGAGAGCGTTCACCAGATAAAAAACACCCAATATGCCGATCCTTTCCCGAGTGGCGATCAGCAGGTTTTAGTCTCTGACGAAGAGCAAATTGAGATTTGTTTCAAGGAGGTACATCACTCCAGCATGGAAAGTCAGGCAGGGGTGAGCAAGATCAAAGAAATATCACTCTCTTTTAAGCACAAAAGCTCAGACGGGATGGGTATGAAAAAAACACATTCATTCGATTTGCGACAAGAAGAATTTCCCTTGACCTCTCAAAGACTCACTTGCTCAGGTCTCCAAAACCATGTAAATGAACCGATGAATTCATGTGAATATACACAGCTTCAAAGCGCTTCCATCAGAGGTGCCACTGAGAAGGACCAATCCGTCATTGAAAACCTTCCTTGTTTCTTAACAAAGCCAGCTGAGTCGTCACTGGTGGCGCAGTCTGCCAAAGCACACAAAGCCACTTCGAAGCTAAGTAACTGCTCTGTTGTGTCAGCCAGTGGCCGTCTTGTCTCGGTGTCTAAGGCTGCCACATTGCCTCAAACAAATGTATTGCTTACTTCAGACAAGCATCCTAATCTACAGCCGTCATCCCAGCTGGGATCAACAAAGTCAAAAGGGGTTCTTTATAGCCAGTGCAAAACAAGAGGAAGAATCCAGTCAGTCACAGTGTCAAAAGATAAGGAACGAAAGAAAGTGCAGACTTTGTCAGAAATACAGAGTAATGGTAGTAATCACATTCCCAGGGGCCCTGGGATGAAAACTCAGAGTGATCCCTCAGGCCTAAACCCATTAAATAGCAGACTCAGGCTCCATGACAAAGCATATAGACCAAGTAAAATTAAGGGCCGAAGTAAGGTGCAGGATCAGTCTGTCACAAGACTAGCAGGGGCTGAAAGTCCTTCTCAGAAGCAGCCTCTGGCCTCCCCTTGTCAGTCTCCCAAACAGCTGAGCAGAGTGCCTGGCAGCTTAAAAGCAAGCAAGAAGTTGGAGAAAAGTCCCACACTGCCAAACACGGGCGGGTATGGAAAAGATCAGGATATGCTCAACTGTAAAAATCCCACTCAGCAAATTGCGAATAGCAACAAGTCCTCACTGTTAAGGAAGGAAGAATCGGCCCAACCCGATAGTCCTGAGGTGCTTTCTAAACCAGAAGAAACCGTACCTTACCAGAGCACTTTCACTGAGGCGAGCCACTCCCCGCCGGCTTCATTGCCATCATCATCGGCATCTACGCCCAATCTGGGAAGGAAAGTTATTCTAGAGAGCAAAGCAGATTCAGGCCAGACTCTCTTGATGACAGACTCATTCGTCCACAAGCGTTTTAATGGAATCTCAGCATCATCAGGACCACCTTCTGTGCTTAAGCAGGAAAATCCTGTAATCCCTCCATGTAACAGGGCGCAGTTCAGCATTATTTCGTATGAGGGAACAGTTGCTATAGGAAAACTCTATCCTCCTGTAAATAACGGCCAATCTGATAGTGCTTTCAACAACGTCACAATTAGGGGTGATGGGAAGGCCAATAGGTCCAAATTAAGACATTCAAGACTAGAGAGACGAAGTCACTTGGTAGACACAGCTTCAGCAAGGGCCAGTCCCTTTTCCGTCCAGCAGAGAATCAGATCCTTTGAAAACCTATCTTGCTATGACAGGACAAAGTGTATCAACATTCAGCCCTATACACTTTCCTGCAAACCTCATCTGAACAGGAGGCCATCTGGTTACGTAAGACCAGTGAGTGCCCATGCTAGTGAGTCTTATTCCCTGAGGAGAAGCTTGAGCTTAGGCATTGAAAATTTCAGTGAAGTTCCAGCAAAGTCCATCCAACTAAGGACATCTCCATGCAGGACAAATTTCGGCAATTGTAATTTGCTCTACTTGCATGGCAAGAAGGAGTCCCACAAAGAAGAAAAATCTGTCAGTCTTTTGTGTGCTCTGGAACAGGACCGGACCAAGCAGACTTCATCTGTAATGCAAAGCATAAATGCACAGAAAATGTCGGGCATGTTTCACTCGAGACTGAGAGAGCTGAGGACACTGAGTATGCCAAACTTAGATACATTTTGCAATGGCAGCCATATAAAGGACAACAGTATCAGTCCTGAAAACAAGGTCTATAGCCAGGCAAGTTTGGGGACAATGTCTGACGACATTGAAGGTCTGATCTCACTCTCCAGGGAGGTAGATTCTTCAAATTTGAACAGGAGTAGATCAGGCAATCAAAACAGGATCAATGGAAAGCTAAATCCAGACTGCAGCTGGTCAATCAGGTGGGTGTGTTACCATTCACCCAGTTACACTGAATGTGTAATGTTTATGATTGTGTACAATGTATCAAGATAATGATTTCATTACTATTATAATTGCCAAGTATTCGGTTGTTTTCCTTATATATTTCAACTTTCTTTTAGGCTCCAAACCTGCAGGGAACTGTTTTATGTTCTCCAATGAAATAACTCCACAGTGCTGTAGGGAAATGCTAGTTTTTAATCACCATTTAAAATGTTTTATTACTATAATCAGGCTAACTTTCTGTATTCTACAAAACTGAGTATTTAAACCAAACCATGGAATCCTGAAATAATGTGTTAAAGGCTCACTGGGAGAGATCTTTTTGGCATTGTACAGAGTGAGTAGTTCTCCACCTACAGAGATTACTCATCTCCGTGCTGGATGGGAAAATATAATTTTATTTTTGTCAGGGGAGTCCTATAGATTTATATAGTTTTTATCCAATTGTGTGTAGTGAGGAAAGATTAAATATTCTGAAGCTCTCTCTCTATATATAATAAATTCAAAACACACATTGTTCAATATACTGTGTAATTCTCATTTCACTAACTTTAGGTTTGTAGAACTTAATCAAAATAAATCGTCACAGAGGTAAGTGTTCCAATGTGTGACTTGACACATCTGTTGATTAGAATTTTTATATTCTGTATTAGTTTACAGAGCTGCACTCATAGCTTGGTTGGTAACAAGTTTAAATGTTCTCATGGAGAAATTTGTGAAGTTTGTAGAAGTTATTTAGTATAGTGTTGTTGCGCCAATGTGTTAGGTAGTGTGTTGCTGTGGAGGATATCTAGACTGAGAAATTACATTGAAACATTTTCTTAGATGTCCACACGTGCTGCCAAGTTATTATCCCATTTCATATGAAGTTAAAAAATCAAATGGCATGAGTTTTCTAAGATTGCTTATACAGTAAATTCTGCCGTTGCTGACTGTTTTATATTTTTCTGGTATATCGTACACCAGTCGTGTTTGATCGAGATGCAACTTCCACCTCCCCAATCAGTGAAATGTACCAAAAGGGGGCCCTCCCCCGATTGGTGAAATATACCAAGGGGGACCTCCCTCCATAGGCATAATACTGTATATACCAAGGGGTACCTCCCCTGATAGGCATAATATACACCAAGGGGGACCTCCCCTGATAGGCATAATATACATCAAGGGGTACCTCCCCTGATAGGCATAATATACACCAAGGGGGACCTCCCTCCATAGGCACAATATACACCAAGGGGGACCTCCCTCCATAGGCATAATATACATCAAGGGGGACCTCCCTCCATAGGCATAATATACATCAAGGGGTACCTCCCCTGAGAGGCATAATATACACCAAGGGGGACCTCCCCTGATAGGCATAATATACACCAAGGGGTACCTCCCCTGATAGGCATAATATACACCAAGGGGTACCTCCCCTGATAGGCATAATATACACCAAGGGGGACCTACCTCAATAGGTGAAATATACCAAGGGGGACCTCCCCCGATAGGCGAAATATACTGTCTTGATTCTATAGCTCATCGGAGTGTTGTTTTCTTTTAGATAAGTAACATTCACTGGAAAAAAAAAGGTTGAACACTGTCATGAGTATTGCATTGTTGTAAAGTTTTGATAATTTTTAATTAACATTTTTAAATTTTATTTATAGTTTAAATTTGAAATGTAAATACAATGCATGTGTTTCTCTGGCAGTATGAAGAATCTGTCTAATTCCTCTCCGGATCAGAAAAAACTGCAGACAGTTCTGAATTCTTTGACCAACCAAGGAAATGTGTTGAGCTTGATTCAGGAAATCAGGGCTCTGTCTGAGGTAATTACTTCATCCTGTTGAATTTGGCTTAGTACGTTTTTTCCACCATGATCAGCACATTTTGTATTTATCACACTGGTTGTATGTTGAACTGAATTTATGAATCTGGAGTTGTACTCATTTTATTTTAGATCTCTCTATTAATACAAACCACAGCAGAAAAGTTTCAGAAATGGGTTTACTTCTACTGCCAACTGCAATGGCAGACGGTTTACTTCCTTCAGTTAAGAGAAAAGTGCGATGGTCAGATTGAATTTAAAAGAATGACATTTACGGAGTTTTCTTTTGGGCAGAATTTTTTAACATTCTTTTGTACACTTTGCCAAATTACGAAGTACGTTCTCATGTTTCCATCTGACGCCTCCTTCTGTGTTTTCCTGCTCATGGTCCACTCATGTAGAATAGAGAAGACATTTACTTTGTGGTTTTAACTAAAGAAGATGGTGCTGGCCTGGGCTTCAGTATTGCTGGAGGGATTGACCTGGAGCAGAAAGCAATAACCGTAAGTAATACTCCATCCATTTATCAGTTGATTGAATTTCTGCTAGTCCACTGCTGAGATTAAAATGATGGTTGACTTCCAGGTGTCATCAGATTTTCATGATTTAACTTTCACCATTACAGATTTGCAAGTATGTTTATGAAAAGGAAAATTAAACAGATTATATAGTTGCGTTTATGCTACCCTCTAGATTATTTGTTCTCAAAGCTGGACCACCACTATCAGTTGATTTGTTCAAAAAACTTCTTAATTAAGCATGATTGGAATATTGAGTTATATAACCCCTTTTCCAAAAAAAAACTGAGATGCAGTGTAAAATGCAAATACAGCAGAAATATGCTCAATTTCTGTTGTTGGCATCAAATTCAAACTGAGCATATGTTTGTCATAAAACAATAAAATTTCCTCAGTTTCAACATTTGATATGCTGCCTGTTCTGTTTTCAGTTAAGTATGGGTTTATATGATTTACAAATCATTGCACACTTTTTTTACTTACATTTTACACAGCGTCCCAGCTTTGTTGGAAACGGGGTTGTAGTTAAAAATTCTCAGTTTTAAGGTTAAGGGCTAGATTTACTAATACTGTAGTTTGTGCCATTGCAAACCCTCTTTTGATGTTAAAATTGTACTATTAGGATCTGCTAAAGACACTTGGTAAAAAGTTAGTGGTGGAATGGTGTTGGCATGGTTAATTTTGCGACTACCCATATTGCACAGGCATTTGTAGAGGTTCCTTTTCAAAATGCAAATTGCTTGCAGTAAGCAGTTGACTGCAAATTCTGTATTTAGCACAGAAAAAAGATTGTCTTATTTTGCACTCCCCGTGGTCGATTGGGTTGGACATTAGGAATGAATGGACTGCCTGTGTCTGTAAATTTGCACGTTTTTAGTAGGTCATCTGCAAAACTGGCTACTTCCACTGGCGCTTT
This sequence comes from Petrocephalus zakoni, assembly GCA_026774425.1. Lineage (NCBI taxonomy): Eukaryota > Metazoa > Chordata > Actinopteri > Osteoglossiformes > Mormyridae > Petrocephalus > Petrocephalus zakoni. The sequence continues at coordinate 11,300,520 of JAODKN010000114.1, forward strand.
TTTGACTGGGCCCTCATGCTAGTTTTCCCTGCTTAGTAAATCTGGCCCTAAGTGTAATACACTGCCCGGCCAAAAAAAAGGTTGCATGTGTCAACATTTCATTGGACCGCCCTTAGCTTTGATTATTGGTACATGCATTGTTTCCATGTGCTCATGCAACATCACAACACTTTTTCCCATCCAGATTTGCACAAATTTTTCACAGAGATCTTGTATTGCTGATAGGTGAGTGAGAACCACTCCATAAAGTCTTCTTCAGCACATCTCAAAGACTTTCAATGGGGTTAAGGTCAAGATTCCGTGGTCGCCAATTAATATGTGAAAATGATTCCTCGTGCTCTTTGAACCACTCTTCGTCGAGCCTGATGAATCTTGGCATTCTCATCCTGTAATATGCCCATGCCATTAGGAAAGAAATAATCCATCGATGGGATAACCTGGCCATTCAGTAGATTCAGGTACTCAGCTGACTTCACTTTACTGCTGCATAACGTTGCTGAGCTGTAATATTGATCCAGTCATTAGCTTTTAAGTATTTGCTGATTGAAATTCTAATTGCGACCTTTTTTTTGGCTGGGCAGTGTAATTAACTCATTTTATATCTTGCAAAAATGTTTGAAGGAAGGACACGAAATCCTGAGCGTTGACAAGTAGAATCTTTTTCCTTCTGCCAGGTTCACCGAGTTTTTTCCAAAGGGCCTGCTAAAGTGGAGGGAACCATTCAGCGGGGGGACAGCATCATCTACATTAATGGAACTGCCCTCAGGGGGACCACACACGGCGAAGCCCTGGCTTGCCTCTACAAAACTCGGCTCCAAAGACAAGCATTGGTTATCATAAGAGCCAGGAAGGACAGTGAACCCACACAGGCTTTCACCACTGATAAAGCAAGACAGACTGAGTATCCACGAGACATCCTTGCAGAACCAGGATCAGGTGAGGAGAAGTCCAGCAATATGTCATGTTAGACATGTTACATTAGTCCCCACATATCTGTGGGTGGTACATTCCAAGACCGCACATAACAGCAAACCATCCGCTGACCCCATATATATATATATATATATATATATATATATGTTTTTTTTGGACGTGCATATAGTAATTTATAAATTATGCACGGTTAGACATTCCCAACATTAAATGCAGTAATAATAAAATACACTGTACATTATTGCACAGTACTGTACAGCTGTACTCTCTCAAACAAACAACAAGCGAAAGGGATTTTGATTTCTTAGCCTAACTTTCAAGAGACGATTTTCAAGAATATTGTGTATCAATATTGTGAAAATCATACTTTTTATACCCATCACATTTTACAGTTTTTTTTACACGCGGTTTCTGAGGCCACGGATAATTGGTCCTACTGTATAGTTAAACTGTACCAATCCAAGTCAAACTGATCTGCAAGAAAGGACATGATTTACTGTACTGTAAGATTATGGACCTACTAAAATGTTACACTTAGAATTTTTGTTTTCCATGAATCTATTTAATCAGTATACCTCAGCTACCTGCTACTTATTTCTAAACTGCATCACAGCTGTGAAAGATGATACTGTTGGTGCCTTTAACGTGGAGCTCCAGAAGACATCTGCAGGCCTGGGCTTCAGCTTGGATGGAGGCAAGGCCTCACCTCAAGGGGACAGACCTCTCAACATTAAACGCATCTTCAAAGGTAATCTAACATCCTGGAACTTTGAACAGAAGCACATGCTATTGTAGGATGTTGCCATTATATGGCTCTTTCAATGGGGCATTGCTGAAACATCTACAAATGCTAGTTCATCCATTTATCTTCTGCTTCGGGCACAAAGGAGAGATACCAGTCACCCTAACTGCTTGCCTGTAGCCTTTAACTTAATTGATCATTTTTGCATATTTCCAACAAGGTATACAATTCTGAAGAGAGCAATAGCTCATAATGGCATCTTGCAGTAGCTAGCTAGAAAATTTAGTCACTACCTTTTCTCAGCCCAAATGTTATCCCCTTAATATTTTAGTTTGTATTAGTAATGCTAATAATTTGCCAAGTTATTAAATTTAGTTTTTAAAAATGAAAGCAGTTTTCCAAATACTCAAAATTTTAGTGTCCACTCATTGTCTCCAGGTGGCGCTGCAGAGCTTTCCAAAGTCATTGACGTTGGAGATGAGGTTCTGGCCATTAACGGGACATCTCTTCAGGGACTTATGCACTATGATGCCTGGAACATTATCAAAGCAGTCTCACAGGGTCCTGTGCAGCTGGAAATAAGAAAGCCTAGAAGCTCTATATGATAGCAGACCCTCTCTTTGTATATTAATTCCATTAGAAATGGAATCAAATCTGACTTGCACCGAAAGATGTAAAAAAAAAGAAACTATTTCTATGAAATTTAATCTTTGTTAATGTATAACACCTTTGTTTCTCTGTATCGAACAACCTGTTTTAAATGGACATTTGATGTTATTGATGATGAGTGTACAAAGTGATACTATGATTCTCTACTGAAAAATAAATTTTTAAAGAATGCTTCAGTGTTTCTGTATAGTTTAAGTACCATTCTGCCACTTCTCACAACAAAAATGTTGCTTTTGAGTTTCAGGTGTGAATTTTGCCGGGAACAGCATAACAACATTGAATTGTATGTATCTTTGAAGTATATTTGGAATTGTAGTGTGTGCTGATTTTGTTCTCAGCATTAAGTCCATGACCGTTTCTTATTGAAAGCTCACAGCTGATGGTGCCTTTACTGTAAACTAGCCTCATACACTGTGCTGCGATAAATTATCATTTGCTGGGTATAAACCGGCAGCCGTGCTCCTTGGGTCAAAGCTATTGTGCACCTCAAATGCTAGCTGGGAGTGCAGTGGCCCCCCTGTCTCTTAAGGTCTCTTCATTGGTTAGGATTGACGTCAAAGAAAAACCCATGCTGTATTCTTTAGAGATTTTACCTCCCAAATCTGCTTTTTCCTTTTGTTTATTTTTAATGAATCATATATTACTTTAAAGCAATATGCACATTAATTTGTATTTCATATTAACTAGGTCTCAAAACTCGCAAAATTGGCGGGTGCATTCCAGACTATTCAATTTGTCTATACAAAGGCACAAAACAGAAATAACAATAGCGCGTTGAAAATTTTAGCAAACTGGGGGGTTGTAGGAGGGGGTTGATTGGTGCAAGCAGCACATTCCACTCAACATGGAATTAGTCACAAGTTCAGAAGACGTTGCTTCTTTTCAGCATCAAACCTCTGTCTTCTGTTATGTGTAGCACCACATACTGTTTACTAGTCTTGCACGAACTGGGAGCTTGCACGCTTATGTAACTGGCAACTGGTTGCAAAAGTAATATTACTTTAGCCCACTTTGTAGGCCTATTTGAAGAATTTTCATATAAACAGAATTTAAATAGTCACTTCTTAAGTAAAACAGTTAAATTGCACTCTAATATTTGTTAAAACATGCAAATCATCTTTTCATCCATAAACGTTTATCCAGTTCAGGGTTGCCGTTAGCATGTATCCTACCTGCAGAGGGCACAAGGCAGAAAACACCCTGAGCAGATTACCAGTCAATATCATGCATTACACTGTACTGAAAAATATACATATGATAGCATGGTAAAATTTCTCGACTGTCATTATATATTGTAGACAGCTCAGAGAGACTCTGGCACTATTGCAAAACATTTGACATGGCAAGCTATGAAATATTCGGCCGCTTATCTTCTCTAACTGCAGTTAAACATTGTGTACAATTTTGCACTGAACAATGTGTCTTATGTCACACATAACATCGTAAACATACCGGGAGATATTGTTGGACTACTGTAAACAAGACAAGATATTTTACATTTCACTACATGCTGTTCTTCTGTAACTATGTATGTGACAAATAAAGAATCTTGAATAAGGGAACTGTTTGCAGTAGAATATTTTATTACTGTACTGAATATTTAATTTAAATTATTAATTAGTATTTATATCTGAAATGACGACATGCAAGCCAATTGACATTTGGTTTTGTTATTAGCCCTTTGGATAAAACAAATCAGCCTTTCATCACAAAGATCACATTATAACCTACTAGACCATTAACCATGATGTGTTCCATATACTCATATAGAATCTCCTGCCTCCACCAAGGCCTCGTGATAAACAAAAGGTTCCAAGGCTGTTTAAAAGTGTAATGTATTTTCAACAATATTCTTACAGTTCATTTCATTTTAATTTGTACTCATGTTGTTTATAAAGTTGTCTTCAAGGATGCTCATTATCAGACGTGGTGCACGTACAGTATATGATTCCTACTGTACAGTATATGATTCCTGGAGTTTTTCATGCTCCCCCTACAGAGGAATTAGTTGTCTTTCCACAGATGCCTTTTCAGTCAAGTCGCCATTATAACATTGTACCATAATAGGAAAATGTTTTATGTGGCATTTGTTTCTATGTCCTTCATATTTACATTTGCTTTACCCTGAGGATGCTCTTCTCAGACTGTTTAGTGGTGTTGCCTTTACACCACATACACCCTGTTTGATCTCATAAGACCAGCGATCCCTTTTTCTCCATGATTCTTGTAGGTTCTTGGTAGCGACGCTTTCTTCTCACTTCTTGTCCATAAAGCCCAGCTCTGTGGAGCATCTTGGGTAATAATTGTCCCATGGACAGTTTCTTCCTTCTTAGCTGTGGATCTTATGAGCCCCTTCAGTGCTGCCATTAGCATCTTCATGGCTTGTCTGATTAGTGACATCCTTACCCAGTCACTGAGACTTGGTTGATGGCCTTCACCTATGTGATATACTGTATATATCACACTGAGGAGCACAGTGTGTAGAAGTCACCAACTTTCTGCAGAGTCAATAGCGACAGACCTCCAAACTTCATGTGGCCTTCATATTAACTCAAGGACAGTGCATAGAGAGCTTCATGGAATGGGTTTCCATGGCTGAGCAGCTGCATCCAAGCCTTACATAACCAACTGCAATGCAAAGCACACTGCCACTTGACTCTAGAGCAGTGGAGACGTGTCCTCTGGGGTGACGAATCATGCTTCTTTGTCTGGTAATCCGATGGACGAGTCTGGGTTTGTCGGTTGCCAGGAGAATGGTACTTGCCTAACTGTATTGTGCCAAGTGTAAAGTTTGGTGGAGGAGAGGGATTATGGTGTGGGGTTGAGTTTTAGGGTTTGGGCTTGAATCCTTAGTGGAACTCTTAATGCATCATCATACAAAGCCATTTTGGACAATTTCATGCTCCCAACTTTGTGGGAACAGTTTGGGGATGGCCCCTTCCTGTTCCAACGTGACTGAGTACCAGTGCACAAAGCAAGGTCTATAAAGACATGGATGAGTGAGTTTGGTGTGGAGGAACTTGACTGGCCTAGGCAGAGCCCTGACCTCAACCCGACAGCACACCATTGGGATGAATTAGAGCGGAGACTGCGAGCCAGGCCTTCGCGTCCAAAATCTGTTTCTAACCTCACAAATGCTTTCCTGGAAGAATGGTCAAAAATTCCCATAAACACACTCCAAAACCTTGTGGAAAGCCTTCCCAGAAGAGTTGAAGCTATTATACCAGCAAAGGGTGGGCCAACCCCATATTAAAGCCTATGTATTAAGAATGGGATGTCATTAAAGTTCATGTATGTGTAAAGGTAGATGTCCCAATACTTTTGGGAATATCGTGTGTGTGTGAGAGTATGTATGCTTTATAATAAACTCTATGAAGGTTAAACAAAAAGTCTGATAATACATTGTAACAAAATGCAGTGAGTAAAAGAATTCATTTAAAAAGAATTTGTTGTGAGGGTGCCCTCTGCTGGAATTTTGGGGGGAAAATGCACTTAATAACCTTTACTAAGCTGCAATGGAGCTTTGTCAGAATGAACTGCTGGAGGTATTAATTCAGACCTTCATTATCCCAATCACAGGGTGCACACACATACATATTAACATAAATTTAGCATTTTAGATGGCAATCAGTCTAACTGCATGTTTTTGGACTGTGGGAGGAAGCTGGAGACCTCACAGGAGATTCCTACAGCCCTGGGAGAACATGCGAATATTACGTTGGTCGGAGTCAAACCCTCAACCACTATATAAGTATCAAATATAAAACATTAAAATGTCTCATTACATTGTATATGGGGGCTGTATGTGGCTCGGTGGGCTTAATCCTCCATGCCTGTGATCAGAAGGTCAGGCCCAGCCTCAGCCTCAGCAGCGTATTTCATTGTGGGGTACCGATCCCCCCCACTCCTTCCGGCATTTGCTCACTCCGCCTAGGGTCAAATCCTAAAATCTCCCCCATTCTCTGAGCCAGTGGTAATTGGCTCAGAAACATATTTAGACAGAGCAGTGAGCATTACTCAGTCATTGTCATTTCTCGAAGAGCATGGGGCTCCGAGTTCTGGTTGATTCAGAGTTTATTTTGCGATGCTTGGCTTAACTTGTTTGTGTTACCCCTGAGTTTTATTCAGGGTTACCAACATGGTCATTAGCTTGGTGGTTTTGGGTGTCGACATCTTGTTTTGGGGTCCATGCTTCTTGATGGCCACTAGTTCCTAGTCCTCGTTAGCCGGTATCTTGTACCTGGGTTTACGGTCATTAGAACATTTACAGTCTGCATCTGGTGTCTTGTTTGTAGGTCTGACATGATTATTCTGCGTATGTTTATTATAGGCCCACTTCCTGCTTTCTGGTTCCTGTTCCTCGTTTTCCAGTCATCTGTACTTGAATCTGCTTTTGTACACCCTGTTCTAGAACTTCCTATCCAGTCAGCAGCGGTTTTAAGATCTCATGGACCAAGTGGGCAGAAAATCTGGGAAAGTGGATGGATGGCCCTGTTTGGGGAATTTTTTTGGACCGTGATGGTAAAAGCCAATAAATGTGCATTGAGTCCTAGTTATGACAACTTAAATTCAGAAATGTAATGACTTTGTATTTATTTCATAAAAGTCCATACAAAGATTTCACTAAAAATATTTCCACTGTTCACAGTTTCATCACAATACAAAACATTTCATCGTTAAAATTTATACAATATGGTTCACTAACAATTTGTGGATAATGTGAGTTTCAGTGACTTTAGCCTTTGTGTTATATTATACAAATTAGACATAGAAACCAGCATAATCAGTATCCAGTAGGGGAAAGTGGCCATTGTTGATATATCAGTTGGAAGCAACTTAAATATTGCTATATTATTGGATTCATGAAGGGTTTTAGTGTAGTATGATGTTTAGTGTAGTAAGATGTTTAGTGTAGTATGACGAAGTTCTCCCGAGATGGGAATATTTTTTTATATGTCTGCAGAAGTTCATGACCCTCACCATTCGAAGTCTGGAAATGTTGTTGATGCTAGCTTCTCAGTACAACATCATTTATAGATTTGATAAATATTATAAGCAACCAGCTGTATACAAAAATAAATGCAGGTGTCAAATTCAGCAGGATGAAAGAATACAGTGAGAAAACTGTAGGGGTGTCAAAGGAGTTTCAAATATCAGTGGGTGGCAAGAACAGCCAGACGTGAGGCACTTTCAACTTTGGCTTGTTGTTTTACCACAGGGAATAATAGATGCTTTCTAGCCAGAATTAGTGCCAGTTTTCCACCAGTGAAATACTATGATAACTGGAAGACGACATCAGTCAAACTTAAGTCAAGAAGAAGAACTTGAAGTAATGTCTCCAATCAACCTTATTAATCAGAATTTAAACTTGATTTTTTTCTCACTATAATGAATGTTCTCGAAATGAGACTGCATTAACCCTTTGGATGCCATAATATTGACTGGGTCCCCGGGGACGCATTCGCCGAGCTCCTGCTGAAATATACACC
>JAODKN010000114.1:11308593-11353825 GCA_026774425.1 Petrocephalus zakoni
TGCTTCGAACTGTGAATGGCAACGTCAAAGGGCTCTGGGGTCACCGTGACCCCAAACACATCCAGGGGGTTAAGAGTGTATTACTAAAGTATGAATTATCTTTCAGAAGGGGTGGCTGTCTGGTGAGAGACTTATGCGTTCTCTGTGATGCTGCTTGTTTGCATAATCAAGCTTGTTTTCTACGCGAGGCCACACAATCAGATCCATCCTGCTGGACTAATAATAATGACAGCCGCTGCAAAGGACAAGGACAATACACACTTAGTGTCTAGTTTATTATGTACGCCTGCTGCCTGCATATAGCAAATCACATAGCTGTAACTGGATACGTACAACACACAGACAGGGTCAACAGGTTCTCTTACTTTTCAGCTAAATATTTCAATGGCTAAGATGCACGATGTTAACAATTTTGATTGTGGTGTGATTGTCAGTTTCAAGCATGATGGTTCCGGTGTCTCACCCTCCTGTGATTTTCACCTGTGACATGCTGCATTGTTTATAAGTTACAGAGAATCACACAATAAATAAATAAACAAATAAGTAAATGTATCAGGTCACCTGCAGTTCAGTTAATGAGAGAGGTCTGAGGAGACTTGTTAAAGCTAACAGGAATACTACAAGTGCAAATATCACAGCCCAGCACAAGATTGGATTGTACAAGATTGTACTGGATTGTACAACACACATCGTTAACTGAGGTATTAGGGGTTATTTTCAAATACATAATCAGAACTCTGCATCCCATCCAGGGTGTTCTGCCTTAGGTCTTATGCCCTCCTAGGCTGGCTACAGGCTCATTGTAAGTAGCCAGAAGATTAGATATACAGATGGATGGATGGATGGATGGATGATAGACTTTGTCAGGTTATTTCTGGTTTTATTACCATAACTTTAATTATCACAAACACACTAACAATATATTGATTCAGATCGGCGGTTTCCTGTGTATAAACTCTATTAATTTCTCCAAAGACTGCTTTTATTACACCACAGAGATTATAGTACTACTTAAAGATTATAGATGCATTAACCTTTGAAATGGTGTCTGTTCTGATAAAGGATGATTTTGGTATTACTCTTTAGTTTCAATCGTAGTGTTTTTCTTTAATACGTAGTAAGATTGATTTGAATTTCTTTGCAGATTGAAAGACTATATCGAATTAAAAACATATTGGTTATAATAACATCTAACTTAAAATTTTATGGACTTGTGTGTAATGGGTAAGATACTCTCGACCATGATTATAACCCAGATGCATGTCTGTGCTTGTTAAATGATGACACTGCCTTGAGTTTTAAAATAATATAGATCTGGGTATATTAAAATCCTTTTTAGTGCCTTTGCATCAGCTAAAAAGGCAATTTTGGAACACTGGTATAATAAGGACATAAATATAGTAAAACATTGGTTGATCAGTGCAAACTATACGTACTCTACAGCTCGGATTAACCTGGCAAACCCGAGTCTTTGGCTGCTTGGAAACACTTAGTGGTCAAGCTAACTGAGCTCCTTAGAGGCAGTGATGCATGTGTGCAATTTTTTTTATTGTCTTTTTATCTTTCTCACTATTCAGTAGTAGCCACGTTATTGTTATTATTATTTATTTCTGTTATTATTACTATCTCTATTGCTTTTTGGATTTTTTATGTAATGTGATGTACAGCTGTTGTTCCCTTGCTTTGACTTCGGTTTGTTCGTGTGATGACGGTCAATGTTTGTGTGTTTTTATCTTCTTATTGAGTTTGTTGCCGATCTCTTAATAAAAAGAAAAAAAAAAAGTTAATAACAAAAAAAATAATGACATCTAACTTTCTAAGCTCATATTTAATTTACTGTATATCTAATCATAGCACAAAAAAAAACAGAATAAAGGGAATACTGCACCTTCGTTTCTGGATGATATAATTGCAAAAATATATACTATTTCAAGTCCATTTGTTTATATTATTAATGTTACTCACGTGGTTTGTACTGCATGTCTGACCCAGATACAGGGGACTGCTTTTCAGCTGTGGAAGATTTCATAGAATAATTACAGCCTTTATGAAGTGTTCCCTGTTGTGACTATTATTTACTGAGACATTTTGGCAATTTGCCTAGATGATAACATACTGATCTATTCCAAACCTTAACTTGCTGTTTTGTAAATCCCTAATGTTCAACCCCAAACTGGCAGTAGATCTCACAGTGAAGCTTGTGGTCAGAGTACAGAGTCAGCCATATATCTCTCACTAGTCCAGCAGTACCATTTAGTTTGCATCCTTATAGTCACAGCTAAAGTCTTTGGATGTTTGAGATTGCTTGGGCTTTGGTGAAGTCCATAATTGATCTCTATCACTCTTCACTTCTGTGATCTTTGGGTTGGAAGCTTATCATATAATGAATAGTAGCAATTAGCCTCGCATTTTACCCTGCATATCAGCCAGCTTCCATGGTGTTTGTATATGATCCTGAAAGAAAGTCATTTATCCACTCATCATCACAGGGCAGGGAACACCCTGGTTAGTATTTCCAGGGATGTTACCCCGAAAAATATCATAAATAAACAAGGAAAAACAAACAAATTAATAATCAATCAATCAAACAAGCAAACAACCAATCATTAGTAGTTTTACTATAAGACAATTTATGCGGTTTTGTCTTCAAAATGACTGCACAAAAGGTATTGGAAAGCGTGTAACTGTCAGGATTGATCTGCCCATCTGACCCAGTCACATGTGTCTTGTCCCCAATTGGACGGACTCCATGTCCAACTTCAGGCTGAAGCATGACTCTCTGGGCCTTGCCCTAAGTCCCACTCCTTGGGCTCCCACTTTAGCTCCACACTTGCCCAAATCCAGTCCCAACTCCCAGTGTGGTCAACAGTGCAAGCTGTTGTCTAGGAGAGAGGCAGGCAGAGTCTCTGTCTCTAGGAAGGGGAGATAAGGACATACAATCCTGTTCTGCCTGTCTCTGTATTTGTCTCTTCTACTCCTTGCTTCCTGTTGAAGTATGATGTTTGTCCCTGGTGTCTGGTCATGTCCTGAGTCTGGTCTGTTTAGTCTGTGTGGTTCTGTCTGTTAGTCTGGCTTGTTGTCCTGTTGGTCCCTGGTCTGATCCTTGCTTGTTCGGTGCCCCTTGTCATACTGTTAGTCTTGTTCCAGTCTGTCCATATAGCATCCACACCAGTTCCCATGGTGGCGCTGCTCATTTCGGCTATTCATTCCCCAGTTAAGCCCTTCATTGTCTCACCCTCAGTCTGTCAGACCCTTGGTGTCATCATAGGGCTTGTCCTGTGCCTCCCAAGTTCAGTTCTCTGTTATCTTCCCTGTCTATGGTGTCCTACAGTGTACTCAGGCGGCCAGTGTTATGCGTTTGTTGAGGGGTACTATCAGGATTAGTGCACATCTGACCCTATCCCATGTGTCTTATCCCTGTTTGGCCAGCAGGTGTCGCTGCCCATCCTGATCCCCCCTCTGTATTGTAGCCCCTCAGTCCTTAGTGAGTTTCCCTTCTCTCAGGACCACCATGTAACTCACTGAGACTACTTTTGTTGTGGGTTCAAGGCTGGCCAGAGGCAGCATCTTTATTGTGTTTTCTTTATTTATGTACATGCATTCTGGTTATAGTCCCTTGTGTTTGCTCATTGCTCCAGTAACAAAATTACCAAACTGCTGCTAATTATTGGGAATTCTGTGTAAATGAAACTTGCCCTCTGACCCTCCCTTCACCAATTCAGGCAACATCACACCATTTCTGAATTTCTTCAAGATGTGTGCTTGTTTGTGGGAACTGTTACGTATAGCTACAAACAGTCCTCCCATGTGGCCTGTCCATGGTTCTTATCTGAAGAATGCTCCTCTTAAATGTTTAGATATGTGATTACTAGCTTTGATATTTCACTTAAACCTAATTGCGTGCTAATCTTGCAGTCACTCAAACAGAGCCTTAAAATAACCAAAGGTAGTTTGCAACTATTTTAGTAAACACTGTAAAACAATAATTACAGCAAATAAGTTAACAATTCAATAATGTTACATGCTGGAGATTAACCAAATGAATATTAGTGACAGAGAGATACAATGCAATATTCCACATACATATATTTTAAATTATTTGAAAATACAGATTTTTCAAATATAGATACTATAAATGTAAAAATCCTTGCCATTAGCAGACTATTTCAAAGTAAATTGTCTCAAAGTTCATACATATTCAAAAGCTAGAATCAGACAACACTTGGTTCACAATATATTTAGAAGAAAATAGGAAATGATGTCACAATACTGAAAGTGGCTTCTGATAGAAAGTATTTTGATCAGATCTGTGCATGTAAACAGTACATCCTTTAGAAGCTTTAAGTATTAATATACAGCTTCGTAATTGTACATGGGTATATATGCCAACTCACCCACATGGCTGTCACTGTTGCAACAATAATTAATTTTAAGCCTACGTTTATCATTCCAAATGTGTTTCACTATGAATGTAGATATAAGAAGAACTATAGGACTGTACACATTTATTGCATGTGCACATGAATCATATGATTCAGGACTTCCATATTATGAAGTTAACTGCATTCTAATGATAATTTCTGGTGGAGCATTATATCAAGGTCATTATTTCAATTACTACTGCAATTAACGTCGGGAAACTTTTCAAAGTAGTATATATATAAACCCGTGCACAAACAAAAAGAATTTACCTGTCTATAGAACATTTACTTGCATGCAACCGCCTCAGTTTTGTATCGGTTATCAGTTAGTTGCCCTAGCCGATATAATCGCAATGCAGCCTCACGAATAAATCAATTACCTGTCAGTTAATATTTACTGTAGCTAAGAAAGAAAATAGCGGAGAGGCGCATTACATCACCAGCTCGCACCGGATTGCAGAGCGTCTTGTGTGATACACTGTGTACTTTCGGCGCCCCTGATCACTTATTTTTTCCTTTTTATTTTACACCGGGTTTTAGTAACAGGGCGCGTTTCACTTTAACAGACAAGGAAGATCTCGGCTTTAGCTTTCGAAATCGCCATTGTTAGCGGTGATGTGAAATAGTGCTCGGCGCTTCCGGTTTAATATAGAAAAAAGCAGCTATCGGTATGAAATGTACGTCGGGAAGCGGAGCTGTTGAGTCCTGGTGCTTTTCATTCGTGTCTGTTCTTGTCGGAGAGATCATTTAATAAGGAGCTCGTCGCCTCACCTGGTCTTTTTATTTTTACGGAAGCAGCCGAGAGCGAAAGCGGATTTTTTTCAGTTATCCGGAATTCAGTCTATGAAAGCTGGGCGCTCACATCCTGAAAAGGATATTCGATATATACATATTTTTACTGTATAATAAAACAAGCCATTCCAGGGGGTTTTATTTTATGGGGATGTGTTCAAGACAAGAGAGAATACAAAAAGACGTCGACATCGTAATTCAAAGGTGCAAGGCAGAGAAAGACTGCCTGTTTTCTGGTGAGTTTCCGACTTCACTGATGTGCAGCATAGGTTATTTGGCTTAATCCTGCTAAAATTCCGGGTCTACTCGTGCATGCAATTGCTAGCTAACTAGTTGTAAATTGAAATGCACTGCCGAAAATGCGGCCACAGTCTCGCGTTAGCTAGCTTCCTCCTGCAATATTTTTGGCATGGTTGGCGAGATAACTTAATTGCTGACAGCTAGTTAAGCACCGTCTTACGCACAAAAGCGAAATTCGAGCCCCATAAGATGTCCTTTTCATTTTCAATATGCGGAGCTCCGATACGGTGTGCACACCTGCCATGATTTAGCCTTGGTACCTCTCGCGAAGTTGCTCGAAAACGGAGCTGTTTATTTTGACTAAATGTAGACATCAGTTTTTGTTAAGGGAAAAAAATAACGGGATTATTATGCTATCCATGTCGTTGGTTCCTGTTTATCAGTACACCAGACCCCAATGTAGGGATCAATTAAGCCTGATCAGTTATGTCAACAGAGCATGACAAAAAAGAAAAAAAAATGGCTAGCGATTTTCTACGTGAAATAGCTCTGTTAATATTTAGTCATTATTATTATCCGTTTCCTCCATTGTCAGTGGAAACCCCTTCTGACGTTGCCATGGAAACTGCACTTGTTGAAATGGGACTTTTCCTGCGGTGACGGTGTTTTCCTCACCATTTTGTGTTCATTTCTGCTTTCTCTCCTCCAATTCACTGATTATTGATTAATTTATCTGTTAATTCTTTATTTCAGATTTTCGATACGCGGACTCAACGTTCACATTCACATATTTGAAGGGACCTAAAAGGTAGTTACATTCATTTTCTAACCTCCTGCAATGTACGTGTTCATGAAATGAGGAAAAATTGGACGAGCCCAAATAGGTAGCTATCTGGAGTTTGGAGTATAGTCTGAAAACCAAAATGGTGTTTACATACCCTTCATCTTTCATACAAAGCTATACTGGCAATAGTAACTGGCTATATTCACAATTTCAATTACATTTACATAATTATTTCCACTTAGAATATTCAAGTTTCTGAATATCCAGTTTTATTTTATGGAAACTATTTTGCTAGTTTCTAATGTAAGATAGTTAGGTGCTTGGTGCTAGGTTTAGATAATATTAAGGTATGGTGAGGATAATTTATTATTGTTATGTCTTCCTGTGTCAAACCTTATTTTAAAAATTTCAAACTAAATTGTTGTAAGATGTGATTGACTCATTGTCAGACACTAGAAAGTCTCAAATTATGAAAAAAGACATTTGCATAGGCCCATTAAGCCACCCAAAAACTATTAATTTGAGGCAGCAATTAAAATTAGACACACAAAGAAATGATCTAGTATGAAATGTTGGGCTCTGCATTAACAGGACGTCATCTATACAGACTGGACTACAAATTTAGTCTTTGCCACTTATTCCGTTCTCACATTCATAAGTAAAACATAAATAAATTTCAATCTATCTTGGGAGTTAAATGTGAATGTGAAACTGACTTGCTGCTAGTGGACTATGTTTTTCGTTAAGCCTGTAAGCACAATTACAATGACATTTTTAATGGGTAGCAAAAGTGTGTAAAAGCCTGGTAACTCTAGGAATGACCCTGTTAAGGATTATGTTGGTAAAGCCTTAGGTAATCTGAATCTGAGCAGATACAGCTTGGAAAGTAGCATTTCCTCTGTAGTTGGGGAAAAATATCATTCTGGTAGGAATTTAAGATGATACATTTGTATTGAAATTATGTAGCAGTCATGAAAATTACGTGATAAATATGTTAATTTAAAAGAGTTATTCAGGCTGTCTTTGTTCACTGGAGCAGCACCAATGGAGATAAGACAAAGCTGGCCAGTTTTTATATTAAAAGCAAAGGTGCACTATTATTTAAATGAGTTTTATTCTTAATTGGAACAGACTCTGACAAGTGATTTCTTTACATATAATTTTATTAATCTGATGTTGCTTTTGTGATGTAATGGCTGGCATAGACTTTTAGTTACAGTTTTACTTCGATACAGCTTTTATTTTTACTTAAACTTTTTTTAAAGCTTACTTTTATCTTTGGTCTTTGTTCTTCAAACATCCTTATGCTAATTTAAATTACTAAAATGCATTTGATGTAAAATTAGCATGTGCAGAATTGTATATTTTATTTACCAAAGCTGCGTAAAATGTTGTGTGGGGAGGGGGGGTGTTGAGGGACATTTTGTGGATAGTGATTAGTTTATGGGTATAATTAAGCTTCCATCTTAGACGCTAGGTGAATATAGGTGGGTTATTTAAACTGAATGATAACATCATTTGCAATTATTTTTTCCATAATAATTATATTATGTGCAGATACATTTAATTTGCAAGACTGCTACTGCGCCCTAATTTACACATCCATGGCAACACCAACCACAGATTTATGTAAAAAAAAAAAATTCTAGTAGATGAATTCAGAAGCTGAATTAATTATTTTGGTCATTCACATACTGAAGTGGAAGTGTAAAACGGTATCCTTGAACAGTATATAGGCAACAGGTTTAGTATTTACCTGTCTTCTGATCTTGTGACTGTTTACTTTATTATTTTGGCCGAGGCATTCTGATACTTGGTTATGTCCTGATATATAGCATTAGCAGTTAATATGACTGGCAAACTAGGACAATTTTTCAAACTTTACTTTGTCTTACTTCAAAATTATGATCCTAATTAAAAATATTAAACCATAAATGTATTATTGAAAGCTTGGGAACTGAGCTTAAGTTAATAGACCACATGTACAGAGGCTTAAAGATACAGAGTATCAGACCTATACAGTAAGTCTCAGTTTACCCTTGGTCCCACTTAACCAATATTCACCGCATGTGTATGTTACTTTTCTCTTTGCTGCATGTGCAAAGACGCACAGAAACCTTCATGCTAATTATAAAAAGGCTGGAATGAAAATAGTGTTTCTCTCGTACGCCTATCATATTTTTGATTTGCAATATTGCAAATTAGCCTAAAGATCATTACAGTAGTGTTCAGGTTTTCTGAGTTTTTATTTATTGTTATGAATTATTTAATATAATGAAATATTATTATAGACAATATATATAGAAAATGTGTACTTTAATATGCACATTTTTGAAGTTTTGCATTCTCAGTCTGGTATTATACATAAATTGTTTTTCTTGATCACTTGATCGTGCTGCCAAATGAGGAAATTCCACAGCATTTGTCCCACCAGTGGCCCATTTATTGAAATTTGAATGCATAAATTTTATCCTGGCCATTCATTTTTTAACTTTGGGTGCATTTAAAGTGTTCTGTCACTGTGTTCTCTTAAACCTCTAAATTTGTTTTAAATTGGTTTTATTATTGATTCATAAAAAAAATCAACTGAAAAAAGTAATAATTACTGATACTTGGCTGTAACTCAAATTAAAATGAAAGAACAAATATGGCTATTAGTTGCCAGAATTCTTCACTTGAAAATGTGCAGTATTCATATAGAGTATACATTTTTTATATTTTAAATAAATGTTAAATAAAAGTCTTTAAACATCTTTATCTAAAGATGAAATGGGAAAGAGGGAATACATGGCCATCGTAAGCGGGAAAGTGAGATGGCGAGTCTTTTCACGTTAATCGGATCCACCAAGCCATTGTTCTCAAAAATAGTATAAATTGGGTGTTCTGTTTGGTCTACAAAAAACCTGGGTCCCCAAAAACCTGGATTATGTTTCAGACGCCACTGCTTTGCTATATACCTTTCGATTCAATTTTTCTCATTCTTTAGTGTCCTATTTATACTTCTGTGGCATTCCATTCCATTGCTACACTTCTGTGTAGTCCACTCAAAGGAAATCAGTCGCCCAAAGGAAATCCTGGTAGCTTGATAACCAAGGATTCCCTGGCCAGTTCCCATTTTCATGTGGAGTTGCTTATCACCACTACCAAAGGGATGGAAGTGGTGCTAAAACCTGGTAACATCCTAAACAGTAGACACTATACAAAGCTTTCTGCTGCTTGTGGGACACCTCACTACTCTGCAGGAGGACCAACTGCAGGTCCTGTTTGCTTTCCAGTAACAGCCATTGGAGGCCCTGCCTTTGCTTCTTGAGTATCAATGTATATATTCCACACACCATTCCCTTCTGAAGTCTGTGTGTATTCTGGTCCCAAAAAAGGAAGCGCTTATTGGCATGTTTGTATTCATGGCTGGGGAGTGTCAGTGGCGGCTGGAAGAGTGGGCTGTCTGACTGCTTCTTTACCTGCAAATGCCCAGATAGCCATACGCGTTATGCTTCTTCATTTATTGACAGGCTATAGCGTTTTGAGAAGGGCTTTAAGTTATCAGTTATCAGTGAAGCAATATTAGAAGACGTTGAGTGAGCTTCCTTTTTCAGACATCAGACATACCTTCCTTTTGTGCACCCATTTCTGGCCTGCTGTTTGACCCCCCCGGGAGTCATCAGCCTCATACTCTGGTGGTAGCAGATAAGAACTACCTAATTCAGTCTACTTCCATCTTGGTATTATTTCTGTCCCCCATGCCCATTCCTGTTCCCCTTGGTCTTGCCCCATGTTTTCTTCCATACTCATTATAGAAAGTCCTGAATGACAGCTACATGACCTCATTAAATGCTACAGGGTCACTGGGGAAGGAGGGCGTTTGGTGTGGAACTCAAGGTCACTCCCTGTGCACCCCTCATGGACGTTGACATTGCCAGTCAGAGCTGTCAGAGGTGGCTAGTCCTCCATTCAGTGCCATCAGGTACCATTGAATACACAGGGGTTTGTAATCCGGGCTTTGTTTTTTGGTGTTAATAATCTCTCATTTATTATAGCCTGATTTGATTGGGGGTATGAGGCCAGTGTCTGTGTATAGATATTAATAGGTTTTATGTCCATAAAGTTTAACTTGTAGGGTAATGACAGTGGTCAGTTTGCTCCACCTATTCCTATAATTTTGATATAATGATTAACTAGAGTTTGAAAATGTCTTTGGGGGTAGCAAAATGTGTACAGTACTCTTTTCTGGCTGTTGTTTGTCCAGGATCATTGAGCCTCTTCCTACCTCTTTGGGAACTGGGGTCTGTAACACAAGTACTGAGCGTATAGCTGAGCCTCTCCTTATTGCTGTTGGAAGTTTTTGCCTTGAACAGCCATTGGCCACTGCCCTTTGTCATGTGATTGAGCAAGTTTTTGCAATAGATGGGCATCTGTTATTTCTGTACTGAGATGATTAAAGACTAGCATATTGTGAGTGTGGGTGGCATGGGAGCTTTGTGTGCAGAACTATTGCTTAAAACCACCAGGGTCTCCTCCAACTCCCATGGAGCTAGGCATAGTTCGTCTAATTTGTGTTTTCTAAATTGACCATAACGTGTGCATGCCCTGTGATGGACTGATGCCCTGTCCACAGTGTACCCTTTGCTTACTACAAAAAATAATCCAGTAGCTAAGTTACAACAGAATGCTGGTTGGTTAATGCTGTTTTGGGAACACTATAGATGAATTCAGTTGGGTCAATAGACTGTTGTGCCTTACGGTTTCACTTCCAGTTTTTGCTTACTATATGATGCAAGTCTTTGTGCAGTAGCATTTCAAGAATATTACTGTGGTGTAGATTTTATGTGACAGTTTCTACATTCTGACAGATCAAGATAACTTTGCATGAGAGTGTTAAGAGCTGTCTTATATCACTTTCAAATATATGGCTTGGTTTAGTACTTGAAAAAAACATAGTCTGCCATGTGTAAATTTAAATAGATGAAAGAAAAACTGCTCCTTATTAAAGAACAGGAGAGGAGGGTCAAAGCCTATCCAAATATGCAATTTAATTCCTTTTGAGGGTAGTTGAAAATATTACTTTAGGAATTTACTTAGGCTATAATATAAAAAGCTTGAGGGTGTTTTGTGAGATTAACGTTGAAGTTTTTTTCTTGCTTGGCAAAAAGCGGTTACAGGAAATAAACAGGAAATAATCTGTATTTATTTGAAGGTTGCAAGACACTTACTTTTCGGCAAAAACTGAATCTTCCAAGTGTAACATCTGACGCCACCTGTTTATCACCACTGGACACAATTAATTGTTTATGAAAGGGGTTGCAATCCAAAAATACAAGCTTATTAGTATTATCAGTTTTATGATAAGGGATGCGTGAACTTGCAGTTGCTTAAAATTCACACATGAGAAGTGCATCAGTAGAACAACAATGAATTTTCTTTTGGGGCGGCAGTGAGTGAGAATATTTGCACCAGGCTCAAGACTGATAGAAATAAAATGTAGCAGTTTTTGTTTTTTTAGTGTTTGCTTTGCTCCTTAAATCTGCATAGAAGTTACTCCCTAAGTAGTGTCTAAGCCCAGTGGGTCATTGTGGTTTTGTCTAGACTATGGAAAAGAGCTTTGCGAAAATCAATGCAGATGATTCACCAATTTTGCAGTGCTTCATTTAATAAGGAATCCTTTCAATCAACTTGTGAAAGCTAGTTTAGGAGTGATGTTGTGATCATTCTCTGGCAGTTTATTTGAGGGGTTTTCAGCCTCTTCTTTTTCATAGAATTCAGCCATCTCCATGAGGCTTGAGGGTTCGCTGGATAAGCAGATCACTTCGGGTGCTGCCACAGCATCTTGATTTGGATTTAGGGTAGGGCTTTCATAGTAAATTATTTCCTGACTTCTTGCAAGGAAGGTAATTGCACTACAGTCCTGGAAAAGAATGCCCTATAAATCAAAATCACACACATTTGCAAAGCAGATACTGTATTCAAGTCTGTGAATACAAGGCGTGCAGGTGCTCTTAAAATGGTATTAATACCTGGATAACATTCTCTACTTCTTACATTCTCTACTTCTACTTCTACTTCAAAAATACTCAAGCGCGGACTCGCAGACTGCTTAAAAGAGTGTCTAAGCAAAGGCAGCATGGCTGGGTGTTATTGATCAAAAACAATATTTTGATATTGACAAATACAAACGCAAGTCAATGGACACCTGTATACAGCTATAGCTATTCAGTATAGATATTTTTATTATCCGCGCAGCAGAACGTTGCTGCAGGTCGGCCCCCCCATCTCTCCAAGACATCTTTCGAAAGATGTAGGAGCAGGGCCTTCAGGTTCATCAAGGACACATCCCACCCCAACAACAGCCTATTTCAGCTCCTGAAATCAGGAAGGAGACTCAGGAGCACCATGGCCAGGACTGAGAGACTCAGGAGGAGTTTCTACCCCCAGGCCAGAAGGGCTCTGAACCTGGACTTGCCAGTACACCTCATACCCTGATACCCATTGTACTCTGGCACCCTCTTACCACACTGGTACTTTTGCACTGTTCACTTTCTTCCATTGCACTTTAACCTTAGCACAATTGATTGTCTTTTTGTTGTTAGTATTTATTGGATGTTTCTTTTGCACATAGTCCACCTCCAGTCTGAAAAGAGTGGTTCAGGGGCATTTCACTGCTTGTTGTACCTTGTAAAACCATGCATGTGACAATTAAAGAATCCTGAATCCTGAATTATTGCAAACAAAAGTCTCAAAATAAAGACAAAAAATTATAATAAATATGCCCATATCTGTGTGGCATGGGTCTAATAAAGGAGCCTCAACATAAAACCTTTTCACTCAACTTTATCTTGAAATAAAAGGTGAATGTTTATGAACAAAAAACTAAAATCTAAAACCTATTTGGTGAATGGCTCTGAGTACAGGAGCCTGACAACCTTTGATAGTGCTCTTAGTATCTGAAAGTTTACTCTCTATTACTTTTCAACAAAGTAAAACAAACATGGCAGATTACAAATATTTTTAACCTGTGAATCTTTTAACCTGCGTTGGTCAGTGTTTTAAAATGAAAAGCAAAAAACAATGACTCAGTTAACTCAATTAACTTCAATGTCAGATGCAGTTTGGTTTTAGCTGTGGATTCTGAGAGTTTGTGCAACGTCATGACCAAAGCTCTCATGTTGTTTACAACCAGGAAAGAATGCAGTTGGTTTCTATTAAAATCTTTAATAGAGCCCATATTTTTACAGACAATAAAAGCATATCGATATAAAGGGTATTTTGAAAATATATCGATATACTATAAAAATGTGATATACTGCCCAGCCCTGAAAGACAGGCAAGGGAAAGCTGAGTCTAGGGAAAGAAAAACAGGTAGTAACCTGGAGGCAAAATGCACAAAGATTGCTCAAACTCTCAGACTGAACTGGACAATATCATGCCAGGCTTCAGTAGATGGCATGCTCAAATATAGAGCAGAAAACAAATAAAATAATCAGCAGCTGGGAGGGAGTGTTATTAGAGATTAATAACACCTGAGACTAGGGGGAAAAGGTGCCTTGGCAAACTGGTTTGATTGGTTCTCCACGACTGCAATCCTGGAGATGTGTCGTAGGAATGACAAGAGTATAGAAGGAGAGGGCCTAGATGGGACATCCAGGAGGGCTTCCCTGACATTACTGTTTGTGATTTCCGCAAAGATTATTCGTTTTTAAAATGCAAATGAATCTTTTCATGAGTATGATTTGGAGGGAAGCACTATATGGTTCAAATAGGTAGATGTTTTAGAACAGGAGTGAGCAAGTTTGTTTTACATCTTTGCCATGTTGCCTAAACACTAACACAGACATCCCACCTTAGGCTTATTCATTACTGGGAGGTGGGTGGGTGGGGGACAACCAGGAGGCGGGGGGTGCTGCTGGCTAGGTTTGGGTGGCATTAAGGTAATAGCCCCCCCATGGTACTGACAGTAATGACTGGTATGATGCAATGAAATAAAATCATAAAAAATAAGATAATATATAAATATATGATCGTATAAAAATAAAAATTAGATACCGTCCCAAGCCTAGTCCTGGCTGGGTGGGGTGGGGGCTGGTGGCAGGAAAATTGCTGAACGGGGCTAGATGGTGATGATACTTTTTGACTAATGGGTGGGGCCCCGGGTTATAGCAGTAAGATGTAATAACTGAATAACAGGACAGTACATTTCTGGGACATTCTTGGGTGTTAGTGAGCTGCTGTCAGTTTACAAAGAACTTCCAAAGAAGTTAGAACTTCCAAAAGAGGTGGGATGTCTGCTAACACTTCAGAATTATTAGAATATAATGATTATCTAAAAGGTTTTATCTGGGTTGATTAATTTGTGAAAGTCTGTAAAATTTCTTTGGATTCTTGTTCTCATAGGTATCAGTGATAAATTTTAGGAGAAATTTTATGCTTTGACATTTCATCACAAGGAAAGTGATTAAGACAATTAAGAGTAAAAAGGATAATATTAAACTATACTGTAATGTACAGTAGGGATGGGCTGATTCACATGCCTTACAGTCCCGATACAATTTTGATACATCTGTCAATACCGATATTGTCACGTTGGCGGCGGAAGGAACGACCCATGATGCAGGCTGCTGAGACAGATCCCCTTCCGGGACGTTTATTGTCGGGAAAAGAGGAAACAAGGGAGCCAAAATGACAGCTAGCATAGACGACAACCGACAGGGGTAACAGGACTCAGACTAACTAATAAAGGGCAGGACATCAGGGAACAAACACAAGGCAGGTGTGCTGGGCTAACACGGGGATAGAAACGTAAGGCAAAGCTAAATGGGACTCAGGTGTGGGCAATTAAGCCACGCCCGAGGGAAACACAGGGGAAAAGATACGCAAGGCGGGGCTGAGCGTGACAGATATAGATTCCAATACAATTTAATATACAATTTAATATTATATATATAATTTTTCTCCCACTGGCAACAGCACATGACCTCACAGCAGGACGGAAGTCACTGTGCTCACACCCATTGAACGGCAGCGTTAGTGTTCAGCTTGAACACGTCTAAAATGGGAAAGAGCTGTCGTTCAGCTGTCTTTACAAATGTATTTAACAAGAAATGGAAGCTCTCTTTTTGCAGTCTTCCGAAAAATAAATATGTAAGTAACAGACGTGAATCGGTCACTTATGGCCAAAACCCGATTTGTCTAAAAGGTATGGGCTGGTACAGATACTGATCCAAATATCGGATCTGTGCACCTCTAATGTACAGCCTTTAACTTTTTCTGGCAGACGGTTGTTTTGTTTTGTGTTTTGCTTAGTGCTGAGACGATTACATAAATATGTCAATCATTGTGGTGTATAGTGAAGTGAAGGTGATTAATCGTTGTTGTTGATGCACCACAGCACTCAACAGTGAAATGTGTCCTCTGCATTTAACCCATGTGGCAACATGACACAGCAGGGGGCAGCTACGTGAGCGCCCGGGGAGCAGTGCTTGGGGACGGTACCTTGCTCAGGGTACCTCAGTGGTACTTGCGGGTCAGGGACTCGAACCAGCAATCTTAAGATTACACGGTTGCGTCCCTAACCACTACACCACCTGCCTGCTCCGTAGTTTTTTTTCTCAAAATTGAATCAAACTTTCTTTAGATCTAGACACTGTACAAAGTCTCTTAAATGCTAAATGTCTAAAATATTTCACAAATAAACATTAATTGAGTTACATTTACTTTCCGTAGAATGTCTATAGCCATGTTGCCTTCAGTGCCCCTCCACATACAGTAATCTGTTGTATTCGTGTGCTGTGTGGTCAACTGCATGATGGCTATGGCTCACTCCCAATTCTTGACAGTCGATAAGCTAGTAAATTTGGCACGTTTGGTTGATGTGGATCACTGACTCTATATACAGTATATTATATTGAGGAACATTATTCTTGAATTGTTGCACTATTTGCCCATGCAGTCTTTCACAGAGTGGTGAACCTCTCCCCATCATCACTGCACAGTTTTTGTTGTATATGCATATGTTTTTGTTATACTTATTAGATACAGTCGTTGTGTTGCTATCAGTTGTTTTGAATTAACCCACATGTGATTGTAATGCCAAAAATATTACTTTAGGAATTTACTTAGGCTATAATATAAAAAGCTTGAGGGTGTTTTGTGAGAATAACGTTGAAGTTTTTTTCTTGCTTGGCAAAAAGCGGTTACAGGAAATAAACAGGAAATAATTTGTATTTATTTGAAGGTTGCAAGACACTTAATTTTCAGCAAAAACTGAATCTTCTAAGTGAAACATCTGACACCACCTGTTTATCACCACTGGACACAATTAATTGTTTATGAAAGGGGTTGCAATCCAAAAATACAAGCTTATTAGTATTATCAGTTTTATGATAAGGGATGTGTGAACTTGCAGTTGCTTAAAATTCACACATGAGAAGTGCAGTAGATCAGTAGAACAACAGTGAATTTTCTTTTTTATCATTACACAGTCAGAAAATACATTATTTCACAAAGCATGGAAATGTGATGCCACATAGGACCTTTGGTGAATCCAGGAGGAACATAACACCCTGGTACATAAGTACTTTTAAACTTTTGGAAAGGTTTTCAGCTGGTGATTTATAAAAATGGTATACTTGATATGTCTTCATATCTGTAACATACATATACATTTATGATACATGTAAGTGTATTTTGGAATGTATCTTTTATTTGCATCCTATAGTTTAAGCGGTTTGTAAATTCTTTGCCCTCATTTTGGAATGATTTTCCATGGGCAGAAATCATACATTTTTTTTAATGTTATTCAGAATCTGTGCATTTTTTTGGCTATATAATGTAAAAAACCATATATATATATATATATATATATATATATATATATATACGCAGTCTGTTGGTAAGCTGTCATCAGAACATGGCCTTTGCTTTAGTTCTCATATTGAATGTTGCTTGAATTTATAGTATACAAATAAAAATATTTGCATTTTGTGGGTTTCAGAATTTCCTATATGCAAATGCAGTTTCTTTGTAGGCAAGAAGTACAGTTTGAGGAACTTCAAATACTACCACAATCTCATATACCCCAGGGTCTATTCAAACATTAATGCGCCATCATAATCTGTCATTTTGTGCTTGTCTACTCATGACAGAATGGTCCGTACTGCTAAACACATGTACAAGTGGGCTCTCTGACTGCATTCTTAGGGAGGCCTTACTGCACAGGCTACCCGTAACTTAATTGAGTTTGTTTAGATATTCCCATGCATCTCTTCTGCATTTTTTTGGCTCTGTCAATACAGTTGTAGAAGAAGACAAGAACGTTGCTGTTGCAAAAATTTTTGTCAAAGAAGCTTGTTCTCTGTCTGTCTTCACATTATGGATAACTTAGTGAAATTATCGATAGCGTCTCTCATCTTCACCACCATTTCCACAGATTTTTTGTTTGCATATTATGTCTTTGTTGTTTTTTTGAACGTGCATCTGAAAAGACTCCCTTTGCTTTGAATGTCTGACGGTACAATACCAATGAGATGCAGTTAGCATCTGACCACATGTGAATAAATAGCAATGGCATAGCATTTACAGAAAGTACCATGACAATTTACAGTAAAAGGCAGAAGTGTAGAACATGTATTTAGGATCTGCCATATATAGACATATATAGGTATGTATAGATATACGAATATGCAGGTATATCTAAAAGAGGAGCTATATATAAGATATATGAAATGTTATTTGTTGTGAACAGAACACAATAGTAAAGAAATTGATGAGGTAGAGAGGATTAAAGACATACAAAATGCAGATCTATAACATGAACAGAATAAATGATGCTGTGTAGTCAAATATAGCATTTGACGGGGGTGGGGGCTATCAGGTCTCCAGATGGTGAGCTGCACCTGTTGTAAGTAACCAATGAAGGTGGAGCAATCTTTTTTGGAATTAATTGTATAGAGATGTCATTCTTTACAGTGCTCATTCTTGTTTTGTCCAAATGAGATTTTCTTTGAGAACCACGGGGCAGCATTTACAGTATATCATGCTGCCTGCATGATATATGCATGGGCTAGACAGCAGGTCATACAAATGCCCACCTGCACTAATCCAGTTTCTTCACTATGCTCAAGCCACCCAGTACTGAACCCATCCGGCTCATGCAAGACTGGGAAGAAGAAAAATATGCTGCTTTAATAAGGGGGGGGGGGCATTTGAAGGAGATTCTGGGGTTTTGTGATGAAATAAACCAGGTCACCTGACTCTCCCTCTCGAGATAGCCGGTGGCTGAGCCCACTCACATTACTGATGAATGAGTTTTTGTATCTTTCATGTGAAATTGGTTACCACTTTCCAAAGTTATTAATGGTAAATTCATACATTTTGTTGTCTCATGTTGTCTATTCATCTATCTTTTATCTGTATTCTGGTCAGGGTCATAGGGAAATGTCAGACAGACAAACACAAAACTCTGACACCTGTATGTAGGAAAGGGTCTATTGGCATAGGGGTCCCCCAGTACGCGGTAGTATGAAACACTCCCCAATTACAAAATGCGCAATAATTTATACCATTTTTTTTTCCAAATGATGGCCCTTGCGCAAGACCTCCCATTTTCCTGCTAGCTCCTCTCTAATCTTGTATACCTTTCGAGGTGACTAGCCCAATTCCTCCTACAATCTTCTGAAAAAGGGCCTCATCTGCTCACATTCTAACAATGTTTCAGAAAAAGAAAAGTATTCCCAGAAATAAGAAAGTACTACATTTCAAAGCTTACATGTCCCTTTAACATAACTACTGATACAACAATCACAATCTCTACACCTACATATTTTGTCTAATATTCAGCCTAGTGAAATGAGTTAATGTCCTACTTATTGGATTCTTGCACAAGGCCGTTCTGACAGGTACCGTTTTTCTGCTCAAATGCTCGGTGCAGTTCCCATCATCTCAAAACATTCCAAAGCGTATCATACAGCACAAACAAGACATTGATGGCAATTCTAGCAACCCTCAGCTCTCCTAACAATTAATTTTATAGGGGCACCAGATCTTATCTAAATTTCACCACCACAAATGTATGCTTGAAAATGTCTGAATCACACTATTGATTTAGGTGTGAGCTTTCAATGAGTGGAGATGGAGACTCTGGATACTGAACTATAGAAAGTAACGAGTTCTATTTTTTGACCCCCTTTTTAGTTAAACTTAGATCTACATTTTTCAGTTTAAAAGGAAGCTTTATGTTGTGGGTGTGAATGCAGCAGTTGTTTTGACAGAGTTGTTTGACAAGCTAGACGAGCGTGTGTCAAACTTGATATCAGTGGATGCAGATGCAGAAGTACTGGATGGCAGACTTAAGGAATGTATAGAACAGATCATTGGTTCCAGCCAGTTTTACTTTACCAAAATCTTTAATTACACACACATATAGGATACTGTCATGTGTCGCTTAACATCAGGTATATGTTCTGAGAAAAGCTCTATTAGGCAATTTTGTTGTTGTGCAAATATCATAGTGTACTTACACAAACCTAGATTGGGTGGCCTAATGGTTAGGAAAGCAAACGTAATCAAAAGGTTGCTGGTTTGAATCCCTAACCCACAGGTACCACCCCCAAGCACTGCTCCCTGGGCACTGAGTTAGCTGCCCACTACTATGTCACAATGTTACATATGGGTTAAATGCAGAGGAGACATTTCATTGCTGTGTGCTGTGGTGTGTCAACAATGACAGTTAATCAACAGTCACTTCACTTTTGTTGTATAACCTACTACACAACTAGGCTACAGTAAACCTTCTTTCTTTTTTTGTCAGCAGAAGGAGCACTCTCTAAAATAATGATAAAAAGTACAGGACACATAAACAAGCAGTATAGTTATTTATTATCATTATCAAGTATTATGCATTGTACATAATTGTATGTACTATACTTTTATATGACCAGCAGCGTAGTAGGTTTGTTTATACCAGTGTTACCACAAACAGGTGAGTAGTGAGTAATGCGTTGCTCGATGACATCATTAAGCAATGGGAGATTTTCAGCTCCATTATAATCTTATGGGATTACTGTCATATATCCAGTTTGTCATTGACCAAAACGTTACCATGAGGCACATGACTTTAATGTGACTTATTAAGGATTATAATACTTACCAATTGTTTTGATTGAAAATTACAAATGCTTAATTTAATCAAATTTAAGTAGTGAAATTAAATTTAATTTTACTTTTCATGACACCCAGAATCATAATTGATTATGAATATGATCCATGATATAATAAACAGGCCAGCCTTAAACATTGTAGCCTATACTGTATTTGTCAGGTAACTAAACAGGGTAGAGTAAGATGGAATCACTTTGATTTTTGTATTAGACATCCTTACATAAAATGTTATTGCACATTAAATTAAAATAAGCATGGAAAGTAGATCATTTCTTTCAGGCAGATGCAAGGGGTGCCAGTGAATCTTTCTCCAGCATCTGTCAGATGGTTTATTGATATGCTTGAATCATCGCTATATATTAAAACTCCATTCTACGTGAATGATCCTATTATAAGTAATGTAGTTTTTATTGGCCTCTGCTCAGATTAAAAAAATACAAATATTGGCTCATATATATAGGCTGGAAAACATATCCACCCACTACTAGTGTTAGATGGCACTTGTTATATTTTAAAAACAAAGAAAGCTGTTACATTTACTTTTAACATCCTGACTGCTGCATTCCGAGTGTAGTTTTCCACAATAAATATATATTTGTAATATTGCTAAACTCATTTTGTTAGAACAGAAATAGCTATGTGAAAACATGGATAACGACTGGATTCATATCTTGAATATAAATTGAGGTATACCTTAACAAGAAAATTAGATTTTTGTCCAGGTTAAGCATTTGCAGTATGGGTGAATTAATGGATGGATGAATTGATTGTGATGGATTTAATACCAGCACCATGCAATCAAAGTAATGGCTGAAAAGTCAGAAAAGTAAACGAAATTACTTACTTTGAATTTTCTGTTGCATTATGCAATATTAAATTCATAAGTTAGACCTTGTGACTCAAGAATTGGGCAGAGAATGGTAAGTTTATTAGCGTTTTATTTTCAGGAATAACAGGATGTGTGCAGGGAATGGGTCAACGCTAGAAAAAGTAATAGTTTGGCAGACACAAAAAAGTCAATCAAAAAATATTCGGGACTAATATATCTATGCTGTAGTGAAATGAAACCAAACATAAATTTATACTCTGGCTGGTATGGTAGTTTGTCACAGGGGCTACAAATTCACACACTAATAGTTTATTTGTTATTATTTGTTCGTTTATGAAAAACATGCGGAAGTGAATTGGAGTTGCCATATTATCCATAGGTTTGAATGTGTGTGTGCCCTGCAGTGGGTTGGCACCCCATCCTTTGTTATTGCCTGTCTTGTACCTATAACTTCCGGGATAGGCTCTGGACCCCCTCAACCCTGCATAGGACTAGTAGGTATGGAAAATAGATGAGTGGATTTTACGGTACTAGCATACGGTGTTAAAATACATGAACGAATGATAGCTAGCCCTGGAACAACAAGCACCTTAGGTAATGAAACCCAGATTAGCCTGATTAGATTTAAACAGGGTCAGCTGAGTTGACTTAGAGGAGAGTTGAGGATATCAAGAATGCTCCTGATAAAAAGTCTGGTAGGGATTTCCAGCTGATGTTTCGTTTGCTGTTTTGATGACTGTGGGAATTTCTTTTTAATTTGTTTTGACCTGTGATGTTTTGGAGTCATTTTGTTTTTACCCTGAACGTCCTGTGCCTTTGTTCCACCTTGGGGGCTACATAACATGCCTATGCAGCCTGTTTTCAGAAAAGACAAATAACTGTTTAAACATTTCATCTCATCCCCTACTGTTTTTTTTTTCTTTTTAAACCTTGGTCTGTCCCAGGGTTATGTGTTGTGGGTAGTTGTTTTTACGTTCATAACCATCATTACTCATGAGTAGAACCTATTAATTAATCAGTATATAGATTTTTGAAAATATATATAGATTTTTTTTTGCATTGGTGGAAAGCGCAACACAAAGCGGTTTTGCAAGTATCATCCCAGCATGTTGCTCATTTTCACACCATGCGTGGACATAGTCAAAAGAGCAAATGATTTTGTGCAGTTTTGCATTTGTATGAGTGGTCTTTTGAAAAAGGTGTGGCTGGGTGCATTGTCAGGGTGTTGCTATTTTAATGCAGCAAAATGTCATTGTGCTTTTACCCAACAAAAACCACATTTAATGTCAGTGGCGTTTAAATAAATTATATTCAAGCAGCATGTTTTAGAAACCTGCGGATGCACGACAGGTACACGCTAGGTGCTTTAATGATTTTTTGTAATTTGTTTTCTGGCAGGAATGATTCTGTCCCAAGCCTTTTCCATCCATATGAGTGGTTGATCACTATAACCATGATCACTATAAGCCGTTTACACTGTATGTGGAACAGTGGTGCTCCTGTAAATGATGTGCTGGCGCATTTTCATTTCATGCACAAGCAGGTACGTTTCCTTGGCTGACGACCGGTCATATTTGCCACGTAAACACCATTATAATGGTAATCCGCCATAGCTCATGCACCCCTGCTTTTTAAAGATGAGTTGAGTTGCCATTCTGATTGGTTTATTGCATGTTACGCCCAAAACAAAACCTCTGAATAATTAGGACAGTCAGGACTTTTTGTACTTTTCCGCTGGTGCAAAGTCTGTTTTTTCCACCATCAAAATAGCAGAATGGATTTGAACAGGCCCATTACTGTCAGCTGCGTCTTTCGCTTTACGCAAAAGCCCAAATGCCCACAGCTGAGGTCAGATCTGGTTGCTTTTGCGTACATGTATTTTATAAATACATGCTATTCAAATACAAGTCTAATAAGTAAGATCCCCAAAGCTTATTTTCAGTTAAAATACATGTTATATATAACATGATTGCATGGAGGTTGCATTTGGAAAATCATGGTAGCCTTAGTAATATGAATACATAGAAATATGGTGTAGTTTTCATAGTGTTTCCAAAAAAAGGCCCAAGAAAATAATGCTATCTGTGGTTTTTGTTGTTAGTTCAGGGAGGGCATCTAAAAAGATAAGAAAAAAATATGGATCAATTTAAAGTGGAAGAATATTTAAACCAGCCTAAGCCCTCAGTACATTTCAAGTTGGAAGGTCGACTCCATGGAATGTAGAAAGATCTAGTCTTTGAAAAGTCCAATGCAAGCAACTTCCTTGAGCTTGAATTGGCAGATCATTTGTCATTTTCCATAGACAGGGCAGATGGCTAACTAGTTATGATTCATGATTAATAATATAACATAAGCAGAATGTCTGAGTGCAAACCTTATGGAAGAATACAAATGTAATTGCAATACATTGTTTCCTCTGTCTGCTCTACTTTTAAAATCCTTTAAGTTATTCAAAAGTAATGTTTTAACCACAATAAATTAACATGATGTTTTACAATTGAAAGTTGTAATGCAGTTAATGTCGTGTCAGATTTTATTGATTTGAACTTGTATTATTTATACTATACTGCAACGTTTATAATAGAATAGTAAAGACTAGCCTTAATGAAAGCTGAATTGATACAGTACCTGTTGTTTCTCTAAGGTACTTAGTGTTACGCTCAGCCCCGCCCTTCATGTTTTTTCCCCTGTTTTGCCCTCTGGCGGGGCTTGATTCGTCGCCTGCAGCCTGCATTATGGGTCGTTCATCCCGCTGAAAGCGTGACACTTAGCTGTATGCTGGAGAAATATACAAAACTGAAAATGGACAATCTCTGCATTTTTATGCAACTCAGTTTTCTTTTTCTTTTCCAAATTTGTGTGACAATTTGCCAACAAATGATTTGTAGTACTCATTTATTTCTTGTTCAGTGTATAAAGTAAATGTCAGTGTGACAAACAATGATAAAATATTTTGGCAGAAGATAAATTGATTTTGCAACAGTGGGATGACGAGCTCTAAACCAGTCTTTATCAAAAGTCTTCATCAGAGCCGACTGAGGAGGGAGATCATAT
This sequence comes from Petrocephalus zakoni, assembly GCA_026774425.1. Taxonomy (NCBI): domain Eukaryota; kingdom Metazoa; phylum Chordata; class Actinopteri; order Osteoglossiformes; family Mormyridae; genus Petrocephalus; species Petrocephalus zakoni. The sequence goes on from JAODKN010000114.1 coordinate 11,332,862, forward strand.
GAGTATATAGGAATGAGGGTCATAGGCAAGTCAGCACTCTGAAGGAAGTTTAATAGTGACTCAAGAAAGGACACAAATGGACAACAGCTGGGCGTGAGTAACGACTTGTTCTGTGAAAGCCAGACATTGCTAGATTGCCAGAGACTGATTACCAAGACTGTTCACAGAAGGGCCTACATTTTTGGGACTTAGGGCAATTGGAGTGAATTTCTCCATGCAGATGACGTACTTCTAGCATGAAACTAGTGCTGCACACACACAGTGGCTAGGGTACGCCTTTGATTCCCTGGTAATGTTCTTTGGAAGTGAAATAATGTTTCTGCTATATTCTGAAGCCTGTTTTCTTAAACAATTTAGAGGAAGATCAGGAGTAAGAAGGACCAGTGACACAATGGAGTTTCGTGTTTTTCTCTCTATGTAATTCTTATCAGTGAGCTGGACAGACAGTATAACAATCAATACTGAATTTAGCTATAAGCACATAGACACAAATATATTAAATGTCAATAATAAAACCACTATTCTGTCTAAAAACATCAAAATATGGTTATTGGTCAAAATCAGCCAGCCTTACGTCTGTGCCCCTCATGAAAATCTTTTGCCTACCTGTCGGATTTGGTCCCAGCACTGCTGCTTCAGTTTATCTCCCCCAAAACTGCACCCTCCAAACATTTTTATCACCGGCTGGCACTGTAATCTATACATGGATTTTATACCAAAATGTATGTGTAATTTAGATTTTTTAAAATTAATGTGGCAAAAGTGACAAGAATGTTTCTAAATATGTTTTTTATCTACTTGTGAATACCTTTAGGGATATAACAAATTTGCAGTGACTTTGTTAAAAAATATAACTGGAGCAGATAAACAATGTGGCACATAAAACTCAACAAACGCATTGTCCTGACCTCGAACAGGACTCCACAGTAGGCTGTGCGTTGTTTTTTTTTTTTTTTTTTTTTTTAAATGAATCACATGCATTAACGCATAAACTTTGACAGCCCTTCTGTTTATTTTTACAATGTGCAAATAAGTCTCTCAGGTTTTGTTACACAGGCATGTCAACACACATTGCCTTTGGTTTACATCTGTTCCTAATTGTGTTTGTATTTGCAGTTTTAATAATAAATAATTTCAAAGCAAATTCTGTTTTTCCCGCTGTACCAAAATTGCACCGAACCATGAATCCAAAACCGTGGTCTGTAGCGAGGAGTTTTGTGTACTGTCACACCCCTATTAGGGCCATGTTTGATTCAGGATTCAGTGCTTCAGGATTCAGTCACTTGAGTGCCTTGTTCTGGCATGCCTTTCTGCATAGCACTGTTGTACAGAGGTGTTGCTTTTGCAGTCTTTGGAACTTCCTGTTTGATTTAAGTCCACCCATTCTCCTTTAACTTTTTTCTCTAGTGGTATTTTTACTTTCAGAACTGTTACTGACTAGATGCTTTTTTGTTTGTAGCTTCATTCTGTGGACACTCTAGACTCAGCATAGTGCAGGAAAGTCTCAGAAGGGTGGCTCTTTCTAACATTATGGTATCAGCTGTCATAACTTGTTCAGAATCGCTTAGATCATGTGTCATGCCCATTCTAATAGTAGTAACTCGATCTTTTTTATCCTGACTGCTTTCTTTATATATTGAGCTGTTGCCACATGATTCATTGTTTGGGGGAGCTGGCTATGTTAACAAGCAGGTTTGCTAAGAAATTGGACAATGAACCCATTATTATATTATATTATATTATATTATATTATATTCAGTCAGTAAAATTTCGTGTGGTGCTGTCTTTCATTGTTTGAAAGTACATTGCATGGTGTGGATATTCCCAGCTGTAATTTCTTTCTAGGGATATTCATAAAAGATATTGATTTAATAGATATTTCAATGAATTAATTTGCCAGGATATTTTGCCGTATTGAATTCTAGCCATTTTATTCTGAAGCACAAATGAATTCCTAATATTTGATCTTCTTCTCGTCCCCTAGGGTATCATATTCAGTGCACGTCTCTGAAGATTACCCAGGTGAGAAGTTTTGTGAAACATTGCTTTCCTTTATTTCTTCACACTGGAATTGTAATATATCTTGCTTCCCATTTGTCTACACGTCAACATTTGATTTTGTATTATTTAACCCTATTATACTGAAATAGTGTTGATTAAGGTGTGTGATACTACTAACCATGAACATTTTGTCTGCTTTGATATTTCTTGTATTTTTATGTTTCTTGTATTTGTTAGTTGACTAACAACAGCTTAATTAACATAATAAAAATAGTCAGTCTACAGTCTTTCTGCAGTCTTGATTGACATTAATGAACCTACTTACCAGCATGGCTTAATGAAACAGATGTCATTATTAGGTTTTTGCAGCCTCTTGTTTTTTTTAACTTCCTGCAACATCTGCACCAAATTACGGTCTTTTTCAGAGCAGATTTAGCCTGCTTTGCATATAAGTGCAAATGAAATGGGCCTCAGAGGCATGTGCTTTTTTAGGCAGCCCTGGTAATAAATATAAAGAGAAATGCGTATTTTGTTTCGTGTTTATGCTTATTTTTACTTGTAAGTGTGCTCATGATCCATACTGAACATGCAGTGTATGTCAGTAAACAGTGAAGCCATATAAGGTTTTCTACATGATCTGGTGTTACGTGCAGCTCTGCTGGATACCGCGGTGCAGAAAAACATTGTGTGGTGAGAGTGCCATCTGCTTCAGAGTGTCCGCGCTTATGACTGCGATGCATAATTCACAGGGTATCATGACTGTAATGTGATAGAGTTGGGGACTGGGGTTGGACTGTCAATGCTATCTGTATATTAGGCAATATGATTGAAAATCAATAATAGGGTTTTATCAGACTCATACCCTAATACTTTGCAATTTTTTGTCTAGTTTGTAAATTCACCACTGCAAATACAATGTATTTTTTACCCAATTTCAAAGTCTGCTTTAGCCAGCATGTCAAAAACCACAAAGGAATTTTACTTTGTCAGTATTAAAATTGTATTAGCATTAAAATTCTAGTTTTAAATAGTTGATTAACATGGATTTTATCTGACCAATTTAATTCTAATGCACTTATTTCTTGAGAAGTGTAATTGTTTCATCAAATTATTCTCCCCTGAAAAATTATAGTTGATAACTCACAGTTCCTTTGAGTGTAGTGGACTTTTAATTAAAAGGTTATCCAAGGAAGTCCCAGGAGGGTCCCTGCTGTTTTACCATTGATAATTAATCCAGATTGCTTCATTAAAAATTTCCAGCTGTACAAATTAATTAAGTATAAAAGTTCTGCAGTTTGCTTTGTATAAAGGAATCTAGTAAGCAACTAAGATAAAGTAAAATTAATTTGGTATGATATTAAAGCTATCAACTGTTTGGAGTAGTTTTTTTTAACATAAATGGTTAAAGTTGTTTTTGTATCATTACTTTGTATAGACATAGTTCTTTAGTGGAATAGGGTAGTGATTACTGCTGTGGGGGATCAGTTACTACTAGAAGATTGAAAACGATTAAGTTGATGTGTAATGTTTGATACAAAGACTATTTGCACTTGGTGGTCTTGATAAGGTTGTTTCCTGAAACAAATGGGACTGGCATGCAGTAAACAGAGGTCTAGGCCATGGTTTTTGGGTTACACAGCATGCTGATCCGGAGTGTGCTTCACACAGTAACTGAAACTGCAGAGGTAATAGCAAACAAGAAAAAAATGACTGGTTTTTGGCCCTTGTTATGCAGAATAAGGCAACCATGCTGATTTTAGAGCAGTAACAGAAAGAGTACAAATGAGGTAAAGTGGGGTAAAGCTTTTTTGTGCTTGAGTGTGTAAAGGTGAGAAGAGTGACTCTAGCTTCATATTAAGCAAGGGGAAGAAAATGAGGCTCAAATTGCTGAATGGGATGTTTGCTATAGACGGTGGGGCGGCAGGCGTTGGGGGCAGGTGAAAGGAGAGGGGGAAACGATGGCTGACTGGGTCAGTGTACCCGAGCGGGCCAGGAGCACCAGAATTGGGGCGGGTTTGGGGGGTAGGGGGGGTGGTACAGAAAGAAGAGGAAGGAAAGGAGATGTATCTGTGGGATTCCTTTTAGGATGCCAGTGGGGGGCCCATCAGCAGGCATCAAAAGGGGGACTGAGGATGAGGAACAGCAATGGCAGCATATCTATAGCATCTGGTGGCAGCAACAACAGCACCTAGAGGAAACACAGCAAAAGAAAGACTGAAACCGCGGGTGGTGCGGCAGCCTATGCACCAGGAGCAACATCGGCAGGCAGACAGTGCTGCTGGGCACTTCTAGTGAAGAGTTATAGTGGATTGATCGGCCTGTTAGAAAGATACTCAAGTGAGAGAGGTGTGGCAGGGAGAAGGGCAGGACGTGAATACAAGCGGCAGTGGGACAGCAGAAGCACTGTCAGTGAAATGATGTAAGGCGACTGTAATACAGAGGTAAGGGAGGGAAGTCAGTCTGTGAAACAAGAGGCTGAAGGCTCACCTGATTTAGGGCTTGAAGCAAATGTGTACAAGTGGAATATATTGTAAAGGTATTGTGATTGTCAGGGGTAGGTGTTACAGTATGCAAGCCTTTGAATTACATTAGTACGATAATTTTTAGTACGATAGTATTTTTTTTTTTTAATATTGCTAATGATTGAAAGCTGAAAGAATTTTAAGCTTCAGCCTTATGATTTCTTATATTTCTTATACTTCAGAGATTCTGTAGCTGAATATTAACTGTTGTCACACACCTCTGGGACCAGGTTTCGAGTTTCTGCCATGACTCCATGTGTGTAGAGTTTGCGTGTTCCCCCCATGACATCGTGGGGTTTCCTCCGGGTACTCCGGCTTCCCACCACAGTCCAAAAGCATGCTGAGATTAAGTTACCAAATTGTTCATAGGTGTGAATGGTGTGTGTGTGTGTGTGTGTGTGTGCCCTGCGAGGGGTAGGTGCCCCGTCCTGGGTTATTCCCTGCTGTATGCCCATTGTTAAAAGGTTCCAGACTCCTATGACCCAAAATGGTACTGTACAAGCCGGTACAGAAAACAGATGGATGGGTGACTGTAGTTCTGTAATGCACTGGCATCCAAGTCTATTCCCTTTGGCAACAGGTATCCGTATAATGAGGAATCTTGTCTATTTTTCTCGTCTACTACGTTTAACTGGTCACAGAATACATGAATATGTGAATACAGCTCTGGTGATGGGGAGGTTAGCATTGCTATACTAAGAGTTTTTCATTTCTGGTGGTGGGAAATTCTGACTATATCTGTGTTTAGAGTAGCAGCTAGTGCTGGGCGGTATACCGGTTCATACTGAAAAGTGGTATTTATTTTTCTGAAACCGTCATAATTTTGAAAAGTACCGTGATATAGAATTTTGGTCATACCGCCCAGCTCTAGTAGCAGCTCTGTCAAATCATCACTATGCCTCCTGAATCAGCAATTCTTTGAAAATTAAACATGGTTAAGCGTGGACTGCACTGCTTTTAAGTTTGAGGCATCACTTTGTCTTGATATTTGTGAAATAAATTTGCATTCTTTGAACTGAGTAAAGTTCAACTGCATGAGTGTTGTATACCTATATTACAAGTATATTTTGATGTTGTCTAGTAAATTCATTTATTGCCAGTTACGGCTGCACTTTTAGAAGGAGTGAGAAGGAATTTTTAAATTCATTTCCTTGGCTAGAGGAACAGTAGTCATTTGATTTCCGTCCTGATCAGATAAGCTTTAAAAATTGTCCTTAGCTATTTCTTCTCTGTCAGCTTTAAGTTGATAATTTCTTTTTAAATGACTGCAGCTTCTTGAATCATCAGCTTAGTACCAGAATTGCCGAAGCTGATGATGGAGAGAAGACAGCCACCTGACTTGGGTGCAATTATGTAAATTTTGCCTCTAGACTTGTCATCGTTTTATGCAGAGTCTGTGAATTACTGCATGACTTTATGGAGTCCTTCTGGGTGTATTTGCTGTATACAGCAAAACCAGCCTTGTCTTTGGATCTGTTGGCAAGATATTTCAAAAGTACTCAAATATACCATTAGTATATGTACTGACTTTGGAGTTGTGTATTTGTTTCTACCCATTATTAAATGATATTAATTAAACAATATCATCATCAATAGCAAGTGCTTTTAATGTTTATTGCCTAGTGCTTGATAACTCATAACCAAACAACATAGTTCCAATAAAATACATTTTATAATTCTTAAGTAGGGGTGGCATTGTGGATCAGGGGGTAGCACTGTTGCCTTATGCTTGCAAAGGGTTGTTAACTGCTGGTATTGAAGCTGTTTGTATGTACTTTGTTTTGGAATTACTGTTATTAAGGCTTTGGAGTTTGTCATTTTAACCACATGTAGTCTACAAAGAGCCTTTAATGACTAGAAAATTTGCCTCTGTGTGTGATTTAGTGCAATGCATGCCCATGAGGATGGGTACGTGTTTCTGTTTTGCAGTGTATATTTTATCGTTTCATGTCATTAGAAAAGAATAAGTATATATCCGTACTTTTGCCTTGCCAGGCGTAATGATGAAGTGCATCGTTACTGTGGTCTTCTCCAGCCATCGAGAGCATGCATTACACAGTCCGATTCTATACAATTTCCTCTGCATTGTCACCAGTCAACCGGAACCACCTGCTTTTCTTCTCTCCTCTGGAGAAGAAAGTCTTTGTCACTCGCTATGAACTGTATGGTAAAGCAGGTCATGTCTTCAGCCCTTCTGGTTAAAAAATGTCACCCTGACTTATGCTAATTCCATCACACAACCTACAGCTTCCCATTCCATGTTTTTAATTGTAATGGGTGATAAGTGATCATGTGAGACATTTTAATGTGTCCCAAGCTCAAGTTCGTACAAAGGAAAGGAGTTGAAGGTTGGTTCATTATTACTCTACATATATATAGACAAATCGTATCTGCAAAACATGGGTTTTCTATAGTTCTGTCAGCTTTTGCTCGTGAAGAGAAAAAACAATTGTAATTGTGTCCAGTATTGTGTTACTCCCTTTGTTTTGCAGGTAAACTTATCATTAGAATTTTAACTTTACTTAAAGCACATTTGCAGTCATTGTGGGGAAAAATTACATAATGAAAAATATAATGTTGTAGTGTTTGTGTTTTAAATAATCATTGGGGGGGCTGCATTATATAAAGCTTTATAAAGCGTTATGAATTAAAATCAGCATGCGTCGTCTCACTGTACCATAACGCTGAGGTCACTGCTCTGGGTATTCGTATGTGATCTCCCACGGATCATATCTGTAAATCCTTTCATTCACTTGATTAGTGACAAGGGCAATTCTAGAATTTCACACTTATTCGGGCTTAGCACCCTGAAGAGATAAGGGACCCCCCCATGATTAAATTTGCTGAGAGGAGGGGGGATCTCCACTATAACGTTTGCCAGACTAGGAGTATGAAATGTATATGAAAATATGGGACAAATTGCTAATTCGTTTTCAAAAAACTGTTCTTCAGGGGGGTAGAGACCAGAAATAGGGGGACCGAGGCCCCTAAATAGGGTTTTAAACCACCTATGGTTAGTGATTAGTTAATGTAGATTAAGTAAACATTCTCTTTCATTATAAATTGTAGAAACATTTTAAAGAACAAAGTACAAGTTCCTATTTATATAGCCATAGAAAATAAAAGGATCAGGTGGGAGAAATTTAAAGTAATACTCCCAGTTGTAGCCTGACGGCAATAGACGGTGCCCTTTTGTCCCAGCTGACGGTAACTTTGGACTGACCACCAATGAAGACAAAGGCTGGACACAGAATGACACCTGAGAGTGTGGCATTCAAATGTTTCATTTCTCATGCTAGAAATTCAGGCCAATCATTGCTAACAGACTTTGATTCTGCTCCTGGTCGTATAATGAGTGAAGCTAACAGATTGCATAGATTTTGGCCACCTTATGGGCGCATCTGGCATATGTACATGAACAGACTAACAAGCAGCAGCCAATAGCAAGTTCTTCGACGGGTGGAACTGGAACGTGTGACTGAAAACCTCAGATCCAACTTCCCTCTGCCCCTCTTAGGCAGGCTGTTATTGCTCATTGCTGGTTAGCATGCATACCTATACCCAGCTGAAGAATCACTGAATGACCAGCTTTCTATTGGAGCTGCATTACTGTACTTGTTTGCATGCAGCCCTCTAACATACATGCAGACCTTACAACCCATGAACCTCATTGGTCACCCTCTGGTTTTGTCTTCCGTAAACATTTTTTGCTGTTAAAAAAATGCACCTTTTATATGGTGTTATTTTTTATGACATTGACAATTAAGAACACTAGGACTCATATTTTTTGATGCTATCATAGATATTAAATGGTTAATTAATAATGTATAAGTGCTAAAAAAAATGTTAATTTTTATGTTAACCTTTATCAAAGTTGAGCATAGTTTTATATTTTATTGGGAAATACTTTAACTTCATGTATCAAATAATAATGTTTGATTCCCTGTTCCTGTCCCCCTCAGACAATACATATGTGTCTAATTCTGAGAATGATGACGACGTTCTAGTTACAAGAGATCCCATTCCTGTCATTTTTCACAGGATAGCAACAGGTAAATTAATTACATCCGATTTATTTTTACACCCTATATGTGCCCATTTTGATTTCTAGATTAAAGATTAGGTACAGATATATTTTTTAATTTACAAGCAACTGAAATCGTTTCTTTAATGAGGAATGAAGATCTGAGGAATTAATACCTGGCTCTAAATCCCAGATATGATAAACAGCCCATTTGTTTGTGTTAGTAGGCATGCTTAATGTGGGTATAATGATGTGGATATGATTAGATACTCTGAATCCTGTGCTCCTACTAGCTTACTGAAAGTGACCCGTCATATTCATTCTCATTAGAAATTAGGAATAACTGTGACGCCACAAGCTGCCTGTCCTTCAAATCCAGACTTCAAATAGACAAGAACCAGGTAATATTTTCCCCAGAATTACACCTGACACTCACACTATATTTTCCCTTTAATGTGGGAACATTATTTTGATCAGTCACTGTAAGTATAGTTTTCATTTTTATTTCAGTTCATGAATTATTTTCTTTTATTTAGTGTTTGTTTAAGCTTACGATAATAACATTGGTCCCAACGAGCCCAACATGCATGAGCACACACAGACTGGTACGTCAGACAATGTAGTATAAGCCCCGATTTTAGCCTGAATATTTTCACACTTGTTCAATGGAAATTCTAAGGTAACAGAGAATTTTAGGGTTTTAATATATTTAGTATGGCTTTGAGTCTATTTAGCAGCTACAAGAACAAAAGGTATGAAAAAGCTCTCCATACTGATGGCAATTTAATGAACAGACAGAACTTCCGGTGGTTTTGCCTATTTTGGCGGTCCAACACCCAGGATAGCGCCTGTGTGTTTCTTTTTCCTGGGCTCATGCATAGCGCTAGTGCTTCTGTGGTATGCTATTAAAACATTGCACAGTATAAAACCACTTTTTTGTGATTATTTGAACTACTTCCATAATTACATTTGATATTGAAGGAAAACATTTTTTTCTAAATGAAGCGCTTTAGAAATCAAAAGGGTAATTGCACTGAAGCAAAAAAAGATGCCTCGATTTAAAATATTGATGTCGAAGCATTTTCATCGTTGACATCATCAACTACGTCAACTAATCGCTGCAGCCCTGCGTTACAATATGTATTTTTGCATTTTAATCATACATTTTACAGTACAGAAGAAAACATCCTGAGGGAGCCCTTTCATGCACACTTTGATTCCTACATGAACAGCCTGTGTTATAATCCTTTTTATATAATGTATCCCCAAAAATGGCTTGTTACCTTGAAAAGGCAGAAGATTTGAAACTTTCATTAACACACACTTCTTTCTTCATTTTATGTATAACTGCAGTTGTTCAAGATGTATTATAGTGGCTGGGGAGAGTTATGTTTACAATCAAGGAGATTTTGCTTTAAAATTCTCAAATAATGAGTCTCTGTGTTTCTTAGTTCAATAATGCCGTAGAGGAAGATTCCGAGGGAGATAACGACTCGGAGGAGTTCTACTATGGTGGGCAGGTGGGATGGTGAAATCATGCCCGTCTTAAACGCATAACACTTGAGGGGGAACAAATAATGTAGTATACTCTTACTTAATGTAGTAATTAACGAGAAATGAAGTATTAGTTACATGATCCCTGTTCATTCATCATTGACCAGTCATAATGGTTCATGGCGTTAGAATGTTTGTTCATGATTTGCAACTTTGAGTTTCAAAGTTTTTCGTGCCCTCTCAAGTGTAATAAAAGTTTCTGCCCCTTTATGTTTATGCCATATGCATCAGTGCTTATACATGCTATCCCAGACAGTCTAGTAATAAGTTAATTTGTAATATCTGTCTGTCTGTCTGTCAATGAATGTGAAACAATTTCACCTTAGCACAATAACTTGGAGTCTAATTGTTAGCTTTAATATTTTTATTTTGTTTTGGTTGTTTAATTGATTAAACAAGAAGCAACACTTTCTTGGTGGTCTTTTGGGACATGCATTTCTGCTTTTTAATTTTAGATTGTGTCACAGATGTCTTCTTTGGGCACTGAAGTCTGATGGGGGGTTTCATTATACCATTTTTAAGATTCCTCACTTTTAATTACCTGCTTGATTATCATGTCAAGGGTTACGGTCATAAGTTCAAATGATTAAGTAGTTAAAATGGAATATATGCATATGTGAATGAATGTGTGTGCACCTCACAGGTGAACTATGATGGAGAGCTGCACAAACACCCCCAGCTGGAGGCTGACCTGTCAGCCGTGCGGGAGTTATACCGGCCTCATGCAGTATCTCTCAGGTAAGCTTATGCTCATGTTTGGAGAACTAGAGTACAATTGCTTAACGGTGGCCTGTACCGTATTGAACTGATCAGTTTTCTCTTCAGAAATGTGTTCTGAATTTTATTATGACCAGCTGGCTGAAGTGAGACATGCTGCTTTGTTTAAAAATGCATATATTGTATCCACTGTTGGTTTATCTAATCTGTACAAAAAAAACTTACATAAATTATCCATGTTTTTGTGTCATGAGGTTGCTGTTGTTGACAAGAAGAGACATTACCTTAAAATATGTCTGATTGTAGCCTTGACAGCTTAGCCTTTTTAAATATTGACAAGCACTCAGGTCAGATGTCTTAAGCTGAATCGTTCCATGTGTTGGGCTCCTTAATTACAGTTATTTAAAGTATCATTTTTCTGAGCGGGAGTTGGTGGAGTGGGGGCACAGCATGTTAAATGTCCATGTTCTCCTGATGCTGCTTTTTTACTTTTATTATCTCGGTTTATGTTCGCATGCAGGCATTTCAACAAATACCCGCCGACATCAGCCACCCTCCACTGATCACCATAAATCTCATGTGCAGAATGAGTATTTTAATCATTCGGAGATATTGCGTGTTGTATATTCCTACCCTTACTGTCACATCTGCCGGGGACTCACATGGTGACATGCATAGGAAGCTTATTTCACAAGCATGAAAACCCAGAATATGTCTGCAAAAGAGTGATCAGACCCTTTATGTTAGAAATTAAAAATGGGTGCAAATGACAGTCATTTATTTGAAAATCTGTTAGGTGAAAGCCTCATCATGTGTTAGTATCATAACTGAAAACAAGCATAAGCAGTCTAGGTACCAGTTGGCAGCTCTGTGGCGAAGTTCTGCGCAAGTATTTTGTTCGCAGCTGTCAGGGACACAATCCATTATTATAATCCTTTTTCAAATATAAATACCTCCAACTATGTCGCGGCTGAAAGGGCTCCGCTCCAGCACTACCCCATCGACCCTGTTGCCTCTTTAGGGAATCCACACAGGATTTGCTGTTTCCTTTGCCAATGAGATTACAACCGTAGAAATAATTTAAGCGGAATGAAGATGAAAGGTCCTTTATCCACAGAGCTCACAGTGACACCCTGTCTTTGAGGGATCTGCCATTGGCCGTACATTACTGGTGCTCTTTGCCGTAAACAGCCGAGTGAACTTGTGATGGTCTGTTAAGCATCCAGATGTTTAGCGCCTTTAAGCTGTGGCAGCTCAAGTGCTTTTTATGTAGAAATGAATTTTCCATTTTTTTTCTTCTCGCACAGTTGGTTGGCTGTTATAATGCTATGCTGGTACTTTTTATAAAAAGTGCTGTATTTATGTAGTAGGCTGCTTTTATTTAAGTGAGCTTATTTTGATTTCTTATCTTATTTCAATAAAAGATTTTGTTTATCATGACACGTGCAAGATTCAGATTGCAAGATGCAGACGTTACATTTTTCAGAAATATTTAATGAACCTTTTGGTAGTAGGGTTGGGCGATATTGCAAAAATATCAAATCACAATTGTTTTCAGGCAGGATCAAGATCCACGATCTTATCACAATTCTTGATGATGTTCATGTTTATGACCATTTCGTAAGTTACTTAGGACAACCAAACGAGTTCCCCTATTTTAAAGAGCATAGCCATACATAATAAAAAAAAAAAAAAAAAACACATAAGGAAAACCTTACTGAGCATACTCTTTCAGATGTTTTCTTCTGAGATGGTTAACAAGGTTTGTCATGTTACCCAAATTACCAAATTTTGCAAATGACTGTTGGCTGGTTGTTGGTTTGGAAAATCCAAACAAGTTCCATATTGCCAGCGGCAAATTCTTTTTAGTGATCAACTCCTCCAAGGAAGCGTGTTGCATGTTGAGCATTGCATTTTGAGACGAGGGCGCGAAAGGGAGAGAGGAAGAAATCCAAAACACTGCTACGAAATAGATTTGGCTGAGAAATTAACTTTAGATGCGTATATGAGTGATAGAACTGCAACTGATAGAATGCAGACACAAATTACAGGCCCCTATTTGGAAGTCTCTGGATGTCTGTATATTTGACTCCAAAATGTAATATAATCTTCATAATAAGACACAATAACATACACTGCGTTTTACTATGTTGTACCTATAATGAGCAAATGGCTCAACTAATCAAGGTCATTGATGGAAGAAGTATGTTAAGCTCTAGTATAGTGACCACAGGGTAATTTTAGTGAAGTATTCTTATCAGTTTCCGTGACCTGCCTTCCATATATGTGCGCAAAACAAGCAATTTCCACTGTCTGGCCTGCACGTCAGAATTTTTTGCAAGTGCAGTAGAGGCAAATCAAAGGAGATTACAGAAGAAAGAAGAATTGTTGAAGCATGTAAGAAAGTAAATGGTTACAAAATTGTTTCTAAAGACAGGTGGATAATTTATAAATGGAAGGAATTCAACACCATTACTACATTGCCTAACAGTGGGCATCCCACAAACAGTAGGGCAAGTACGCTACAGCACGAGCCGCAAAGAACCTACGGCTGACAGCTAACTATCTGCGTGCATCTCTTGCATTTTAAAACATTTGTTTTCATAAGACCACCTGGATGTTCTGCAGCACTGTGTTCTTTTTAATGATGAAACAAAAGCTGAACATTTTAACAATCGCTACTGTTTTATTTATAGAGAGAATAGCATATCGCTGTCAACACCAAAACCCAGTTGGGAAGCATAGGGAAGAGAGTATATCAGCTTGAGGTTTCTTAGTTGCCTCAGGGCATGGGCAGCATCATTGAGAACGTGGTGGGAAAGAGTTGCACCTCTACAGATTAACAATACAAACACACATTGTGTGCGAAGGGAGTCACACCTAAGATTTCTCTCAGACTGGCTCGGCCATTTGCGGGAGCTGGTGGGTTTCTTGTATTCTCAGTGATGCTAATCCAGAATTTGCTTGGCTGTTCCAGTATGCTCATTCTGATTGGTTAACGATCTTGATTCTGCACCTCATTCCTCTTCTTAGCAACAAATTTTATTTTATTTAAATAATTTTTGCTTAAGCTCAGACGTGTACGTGTGCTCAACTTCTGCCCTCTAAACAAATGTTTCCCTGTTTTCCTTCAATGTCTCTTTGGTGGATCCTCTTTGAATTGATTATACTGCAATAGATTCTGTTTTCTTGAGACAACGAGACAGTTTGCAAAGCATAGTCCTTTAGTTGTGTCCTTTTGTTGACCGCTTCTGTCTAGCTTCTTTTGCAAGCTCAGCTGATTGCATGACCTATATTTTTGGCAGTGCCTCCATTTTCACTATTCCTGTGTAGGCCCTTTGAAATATTTTCGCATTTCACTCCCTTATGAGTCAGAAACATTTCGCTACTTAAACCGCAATTCAAAAGTTGGATCATGGAAAATGACAATTTTTCTAAATTGTAATTCATAAAGGAGTAAATACCTTAAACTGAAAATATTTTAGTATAGAGCAGTGTTCACCAACTCCAGTCCAAAATACAACCGAATATGGACAACGCAATGAACGTGAAGTTCCTGTTTCTATTATGTTTTTCAGGGAATATGGTGCAATCGATGACGTCGATATAGATTTGCACATTGACGTCAGTTTCCTTGACGTAAGTAATTCAAAATACAAACTTTTTAAAAAATGTATTTGCAAGTCTATCCATTGTCTTATAATTGGTTATTCAGTATGCCATTTTTGTCTTTTTCTTATGACAGTAGTACAGTTTGTTCAGGCTGTTTTAGCGTGTAAACATGAAATTGGATACAGGGAATTGCAAGAGGTATTTTCTTTCCCCCCTAGGAGGAAATTGCTATTGCATGGGATGTGATTAGGACAGAACCAGTTATTGTGCGCCTCCATTGTTCACTCACACAGTATCTAAATGGGCCAGGTGAGTAAACTTTACACTATTGATGTAGTTTTGTCCTAAGGCTACGCAAAGTACTAAGGAATTCACTTTTAAAAAGCATGTTCATCAGAGCCAAATTAGCTAATAAGTGAAGAGAATGTATACAAGCCATAATTATTAGCCGTAGTTGATGGTAGACATTAACAAAATGATTGCGTGAACTATAGGCTGTCTTCATCAGTACCAGACTTTGCGGTTCATTGTTAAATTAAATGACTTTGTGTTTTTCAGTTCCAACCGTTGATGTATTCCAAGTATCGACAAAAAATCGGTTTGGACTTGGACACCAACTGAAAAAGTATGCTTGTCCAGAAGTTAAATGCAGTGTAAAATACTTTAGCATTACTAATAACTATTTTTCCGTGTATCTCATCTGCACTTAATATTTATAAAATTATAATTTACTAAATTTATATCACTCTATGGTTTCTTTGTTCTAAAAAAATCTCAGCAACAAAAGAGGTAAAACATAGTTCTGTTAGTATATCAGTGCTATAGAACTCATCAGCCTCAAATACACCGTCATGCTCCTTGGTCAAGAAATGATGAATATGCTTGTTTATTCCTTTCAGGATCATGCAGACTTTCGTCACACAACAATGGAAATATCACAGTAAGGATAAATTAAACTGTCCCCACAGCAAAAAGCAGAGTGATAAGAAAGTGAAATCGCCCCTCCATATTTTCTCAACTCTCCGCAGGTAGCTATTAACAAACTTTTAAATAAATAGTTCTGGGCTGCTCGATATTTGTATCATTAAAATTGGGTCATGGTTATTCTCATCTCTGGAACTAGGGAGAAAATCTGTCAACTAATACGACTTTTATCTGCCACACATTTTGTTTTTTAGATCGCCAAGCTACCCTCCTCCAGGGTGCGGAAAGAATAAGAAGAAGCTGAAGCCGGAGCAGGACGGTGTGTCAAAGTCGCATAAACTGTTGCGCCGGACTTGCTCGAGTACAGTGAAAGCCGAAGATGGCTGTGCCAACAAGTCCCACAAGCCCTTGGGGCGCTCCCTATCCAGTGATCCACGGGTGGAACACCCCCTTCCCCCTAAACCCCACAAACTTTTGACCCGGCCCTGCTCCGTGGCGGTGAAGCCGGATGACTGTGCCTCTCTCAAGTCTCAAAAGATGCTGCCCAGGTCATGCCTGGGAGAGCAGCGATGCGAGCACAACGGCGGCGTCCTGAAGCCCCACCGGCTCCTCAGCCGCTCCTGCTCCAGCACTATCCGGACCGAGGAACTCGACGGCCTCAAGCAGCACAAGCTGCTGAGCAGGTCTTACTCCAGCAACACCAAAATGGGCAAGTCTGACCTCTTTAAGGAGCCTGTCCCCGAAGGCAGGCGGCTCTCTCTTACCTCAGGACTTATCGGCATCCTCGCCCCATCGCTATCCACACCGCCCACGGTAAGAAGCTACCCTCGTACAGTACCTCCTACGTCTGTTCTGTGTTGTTCAGTGTTGCTAGTCAAGAGGATGGTAGCTAAACTGGTTGTGTTCTTTGATCTGAAGTGCTTTTTAAACTTGTTTTCATATGCATTATCATACGGATTTGGAACTAACTGTAGAAATGTTTACTTGGTTAAAGCATCAATGTACTGATGCGTTTTTTTTTTGTGGTTGCAAGCCAAACTATGGCGCAAAGTCAATCCCGGTGAGAGATCGAGGGTTTCTTGTCCAGGTACTCTTCTGCTATATTAAGCGTATGCCTTTTCCTGATTTGATTACAGTTTTGTCCTTTCAGAAATTGTTTTATAAATTGAGTCATTGAATTAATTGCAGACCATGGAATATGCTGAGCAGAGGATACCTGTCCTTAACGAGTACTGTGTGGTCTGTGATGAGCCTCACGTCTTTCAAAACGGACCAATGCTTAGAGTAAGTCAAAGCTGTTTAAAAGAAATCTTTACATAATTTATTTCACATTTTGTATCACATCTTATTTCATTCATTGTAGTTTTTTATAAATCATTTCAATGAGCACGTTTCTGTTAGTTGTTTGAATATATAATCACTTTATAATGCTCAGTCAAGTGCATAATGTAGACTAAAATGTTCAGTAATACCCATTTCATATACAGCATAATTGAAGTAATGTTTGATTATTGTTATGGATCAGTAACTTTCTATGTGAAAGTATGGGTACGAGCATAAATAATGCAATATATTAATCTTATCAGTGAGAATTCATGAATATTTTTTTTTTCCATTTTCGGGGTGAACACATATAGTTATGCAACAATTTTGGGGTCAGCTGGTGATATTGTTTCACACACACATACAGGGTGGCACATTTGAACTTCATACAATCCTTGTGCTTATCATTTTCCCTGGCTTCAAAGTTTTTTTGGTGAAAAAGTTTAATTAAAAAGTTAAACATGTTTGAAAAGTGATTATGGGATTTAGTTATCATTGTTGTATATATATTTAAAAAAAAAATTAAACATTCTTACTCATCATTGGGTATTACATTGAAAGTTGTTCAACTTCTGAATTTCTTTCCCAGGTTTTTTTTTTTCTATTAACTAAAGTTCAATGTGCAGCACCCTGCCCTGCAATCCATGTCAGAAAGGACATTTTGAGCTACTTTGGGTTTTACAAACTACTTTAACTCTGTAATGCTCCTGTGCTTGGCTAAATTTGTTCAATTTTTCTAGTGCTTTAACTGATTTGCTTGCTTGGTTGAAAGACTCATCCAGCTATTGGATGAAGAAAGGGACAGCTCAACAGCTGCAACATTCTGTAAATGAGATATTGTGGATAAACCATGTAAAAATGATGGTGGTGGTGTGGCAGTACTTTTTGCAGATTAAAGTCTGATACTTTTTTTTTGGAAAATTCTCATTTTCATTTTTATTTTAGTTCATGGATTTTTTTAAATATGTTTTGTGTCCATTTTCGATTCATACGTAGGCTTATACGGGTATAAGCCCAGATTCTAGCCTATCAATTTTCACAAACACTTATTCAATGGAAATTCTAAGGTAGCAGACAGACAACTTTATGGCTTTAATAATGAGTGCATTTAGCAGCTACAAGCACAAAAGATATTAAAAAGCTCTCCATACTGATGGTAATTTAATGAACATGAACAGACAACACTTCCGGTGGTTTTACGTATTCTGGCAGTCCATCATCCAGGATAGCTAGTGCTTCTGTGGTATGCTATTGAAACTTTGCACAGTGTAAAACCACCTTTTTGTTTTGTGAAAATTTGTATATATGGTATAAATGGTATTATGGATAATTGGTACTGAAATAAAACATTTGCTATAATTGAAGTTTTTTTAGAAATCAAAAAGGTAATTTTATAAAAATTAAAATATTGATGTCGCATTGTCATCGTCAACATCATTGACCACGTCGATTTAATTGTGGCAGCTCTGATTAGCACTTTTAAAAAATATTACACAGTAGATTTGAGTTATTGGTGGTCATAGTATGCTATCAAAATGAATATACATTTGCATGTCTACTATAAAAATGTATACGTACAAGCATGTGTATGCTCACACGTCCTGGTGTTCTCAGTATGTGTCATTGTTTTACAGCCCACAGTTTGTGAACGAGAGCTCTGTGTGTTTGCCTTCCAAACGCTGGGTGTCATGAATGAAGCGGCAGATGAAATAGCCACAGGAGCTCAGGTACTGCACAATCTATGTATTTGGCATGTACAGCTCAGGAAAAAATGGAGACCACTCTATATTTTTTAAAAATCTGCATTGTTAGCATTGTTAAATACTGGTTTAATCCTGGTTCTGCTGGCAGATTCCAGGCTCAAAGTTTGCAAGAGATCAGTACGCAAGAACAAAGTGAAGCAGGAGAAACTGGCAATAATTAGAAACTGCCACGTAGAGGGGGGAAGCGACTTTATAATGCAAGAGATGACTGTAAACTTGTCCAACAGTGCCTCATGAATCGGAGAATGACAGCAAGGGACCTTCAAAAGGAATGGGAAACATTAAGTGGTGTGACATGCACAGCTAGCACAGTTAGTATCAGGCTCCTAGATGCAGGACTGAAGTTCCATAAAGCAAGGAAGAAGCCCTCCAATAAAGAGAAACAGAGAAGAACCAGGCCACAATTTGCAAAAAACATATATTTTACACAGATGCATAACCATAAATTGAGAAATGAGTGAAACAAAAAAATGTGGTCTCAATTTTTTCCATAGCTGTATTTGTAAAAGCTTTTGGGGAAGAATGATTTTCCCGTTGAAAGAGATTTGTGTAAAAAAGACTTGGTTGAAATGTTCTGTTGCTTCTCTTAGACTGTAGTTTTTGGCAGGTAAAGGAGGTAAAATTGTGATAGTACAGGTCTTGTAAAGGATTTTCTCAATATAGCTATAGCTATTGAACAATAAGTACTAATAACCTTGATCAATGTCTGTCTGAGGCTTTTTGTGGGTTTGTAATATTGCAGTAAATTAGTGGCCCTCAGCTTTGCCATGCACTTGTGCAGAAGAGTTCTCAGCCATGGCGTTCATTTGGTGGCTCATTCTCTGTACACCAGGTGGTGGATTTGCTGGTCTCTATGTGCCGATCTGCACTGGAGTCTCCAAGGAAGGTTGTTATTTTCGAGCCATATCCATCAGTGGTTGATCCCAATGATTCTCAGTCACTGGCCTTCAACCCTCGGGTACGTTATATAAAGTCACAAATCTGTGATGCTTTTTTGATGATGTACAATTTGAAGTGAATAACGGTACTATAAATAACTTTGTAATTGTGTTCGTATTAAATATCAGTTGTAATTTATGAATTATAAAAGAGATAATATAATAAGGCTGCTTTCATTCCTTGGTTGTTTGGGGCATAAACTCCTGATATTATGTTTTTAGAAAAAAGACTATGACCGAGTGATGAAAGCCCTTGATAGCATAGCATCGATCAGAGAAATGACCCAGGTAAGTCTGCCATATGTTGTGCGATAAGGTCTGTCAGTGTTAGAGTACACAGGAGTCTCATATCCATTAAAACAGAAAGAAAACCGTTTCAAAGAAGAAACCAGGTGTTATGATGGTAATTTGATCAATTTTGTATGATGCGCAATTTGTTTGAAGGAATACAAGAAATAGTTTATGTTAGGGATTCTTTGATCAAATGTCCACATCAGATTTTTGTTTAAAGTCAGAGGTCTGGAACAAACGAAACAACATTTCATGAACTTTATTGAATTAACAATAACTTAATCAATATATAACATATATAACAATATATAGACATCAATATATAACAATACTGGGAACTTCACAGAAGGACTGGTTATGAACATATTGATTCAGAAGCTGCATCGGCTAGGTCCACATCTTTAACATCCCCTAGTTTATGTAATAGTCAGTTATACAGTAGGGCACATTGAAGACGGCCGCCTGTAAAGCCTGACTGACAGGGAAATGGAATCTTCGTGTGGCACAAGCAGAAAGTGAAACATTTATACACTCTGTCCTACACAATGTGTTAGAATTACAAAAACACTGCTAATTAAAACTAAAAATTAAAATACTTATGATGCAGCTGAATGGTGCATAAGCTTGTTCAGCAAGGACACTGAAATCTGACTTTGGAGAACATCAGCTCGTTGTTAATTACACAACAGTGTTTAATGTTCACGTTGACTGATATGCATTTTTGAATTCTTTTTTTGTAGGCACCGTACTTGGAAATAAAGAAGCAGATGGACAAACATGACCCTCTTGCTCATCCCCTACTGCAATGGTGAGTCTTTTTCTTTGTGTTTTTCATGATGGAGAACTGAGGCTGCTCGTAATCGAATATATTTATACACATACCTATGGATAAAATTCAGTGCTGTATATTGTGTATTCCATATTTATAATGTCCTCAATTCTTATGAAATTGATGCATGTTTTAATTTAATTCCATTCCTTTAACCAAGATGAAAGTAATACTGAAATTCAGATATAATTTTATATATGTGTAACCACACACACAGACACACACGCACACACAGTCCATGTTTTCATATTATTCATTATTAATGAATTATTCATTTCTATGGGCATAACCCTAATCCCAACTATAACCACCTATAGCACTACCCAGCCCTAATTTTAACCATTGGGTAGCCAGAGAAAATACAAGTTGTTTTCCGATTGCATTCATAGTAGGGCTGTCAAAATTGACGCGTTAACACGGATTAATCCAGCATCGTGATTAATCTGATTAAAAATATTAACGCATT
>JAODKN010000114.1:11357355-11372538 GCA_026774425.1 Petrocephalus zakoni
CTATTAGTTAAGTTCTCCCCAAGCGAGTTTGATGGGCCGAATGGCCTCCTCTCGTTTGTATAGTTCTTATGTTCTTAATAGGCTCCACCCCCAACCTGCCCTGTCTTTCTCCCTTTGTCTCGTCTCTTTAGTGGCTCGCACATAGAGAACTGGCATTCCATTTTGAGGAATGGTTTGGTTGTTGCCTCGAATACAAGACTTCAGGTAAGTAAAGAAAAGCTATAATTGTTGGAGGCAAGAATAGCTGGCATTTTCATTTCTGCCTGTATATGTGCATCTGACTTAATGTAATACTGAGAGAAAACACGTTCAGGCTTTTTTTGCTTCAGTGTGCCTCTCCCAGGCCTGAGAAGTACACAGTGCTTCCATTGAGCTTTGGCAGACGGCGTGCCTGAGGCTCAGGTTCAGGGGTGAACAGGACCAGAATAGCAAATTTTGTTCCTTTTTATTCAACAGTCATGCATGATCAAAACCAAGGCAGTTTTAGGCAGGATGATGAATGAGCAATCCGCTTGTTCTCTGGACATTATTTAATAGGATCTCAGTGAAAGAATAAGCAGCAGTCTGTGGTCAGAAGAGCGTTCTGAAATTATGCTCTTCTGATGTAAACATCCATTTTACAAAATGAGCATATACTGTAATATTTTTTTACTAACATGATACATTCTTCGCTGCATTTAAACCTTATTTGCTTGACGACTATGATAGGTGTCATATCTGCCACTCAGCGAAAGCAACATTTGCGTTAGATTGAAAACAACATTTCATAAAAAAAAAATTTATATGCTGAAAGTAATCATGCCTTTAGTTAATTAGTTAGTTTTGGGTTTATTAAAGTTTGTATTAAAATAAAACTTTATTAATGTACATATAGGATTGATTTTATTTTAAACAATTTTTAAAGGTGTGTTGTTATACATTATTTGGCATTTACAGCTCCATGGCGCCATCTATGGGAGTGGAATCTATGTCAGCCCTATGTCAAGTATTTCCTTTGGCTACTCAGGTAAGAATGATATCCTTTGAGGTCCTTTATACATAATGTATTGTTCCCAAGCCAGTTAGGTTATGGATTCATTTGTGATTTTTAACAGGGATAAACAAAAAACAGCAGAAAGTTTCTTCAAAGGACGAGAATGCATCACACAGCAAAACCAACATGAATCTGCAGGTGGAGATTTGTTTTGTTGTTTGCTTTGTACATTTTCTTAAATAATTTCAGGAGATTGGTAATTAAACTAACCATTTTAAGATTTTGAAAGTGAAATTACCTCTGTGATGTAAAAATGTGCATCAGTCTTTTTCTTTCTTCTAGTCTCAGAAGCGGGGGCAGCAGCCACAGTTTCTTCAGAGTCGAAATTTGAAGTGTATAGCGCTGTGCGAGGGTGAGTCTCTCAATATGCGGACTTTCTCAAGTCCATGATTAGTACTGACATTCCACATTTCTCTTTCAGTCATTACATCTCCTGATTTGGACAAACATGGTGATATATGGGTTGTACCCAACACAGATAATGTCTGCACAAGATTTTTTTTTGTGTAAGTATTGGTACTTTCTTAATAATTCTAATTAAGTTAATTTAAGCAAATGTATAATTTTGAGTTTAAAATTATTTCTGTTTATCAATACAAACATAGCAATATTGTACTTCGTAATTAACTAACTGTTAATTTTGGGTCATTAATGATTATTTAATTTAGCATGTGTGTGTCTGTGTGTGTATGTCTGTTTTCCTTTACTGCTGAGCATTCGTCTTTCATTATAAGTAACTAGTAATCACTGATGCCCTCTGTCTTTCAGTTATGAAGACGGGCAGGTTGGTGACACAAACATCAACACGCAGGACAGCAGCATCCACAGAGAGATCTTGCGAGTTATAGGCAATCAGACGGCTACTGGATAAGGACTGGCTCATTATTGCAGACTGAGCTCATCACCCTTTACAGCCTCAAAGCTGGATTTTGAGCTAAAGTGGTGATTATAGTCTGATTTGATAAGCATGGAACACTATTAAGAAATTTACATTGGTTTGAAATCTTAAAAGGTGAAAAAAAGTTTGGGGAAAAAAGTAAATACACTGAGCCTTCTGCTATTACAAATTATAACTTTATAAGTTCAATAACCTACACTGTTTATCAATTGTCAGGAAAGTCCAGTTTGACCGATGGACTGCTTTCATCTTTTTTAATAAAAAAAAAGAAAAAATTAGTAATATTCTTGGTGAAATTGATAGGATTTATCATAGTTGTTGAACCTTTACAGTAATTTGGTACTCCTGCATAACAAAAAGCCAAATCTCACAAGATGTTTACTAAACGAGACGTCTGTTTGCATTGTAGTTAGTGAATAATGAAGGTGTTGATATGCACTTTAATTGATTTTTTGATATACAATGTATTACGCTAATCAAAATGCCTTTTCCCCATATTTAGCTATCGTCAGTCATATTTAACTGATCAGTTTTCTTCCAAATAGGGTGTTTTACACAAGATTCATGCTTGACTACAATGAAAGCTGTCCAAAACGAATACTTATAAGTGTAAGAAAACCATCAGTTATGTCATCTTCCTGTTACCTGGCCATGCTCTTGGCATAAAAGCAGCGGTAAATAGGTTGCTGTATGGATGTTCCCAGGCTACCTCCCGCCGTTGGTTAATTTCTCTTCATAAGCCCACTACAAAGCCCAATGACAATAATGGTTGCTGCTCAGTACACCAGCGGTAACTGGTTTACAGCGATTGGTCAGTGCTTATTTTTCCAGTCTTCGGTTTTTATCTGCCTTCAACTTCTGATATACAGACGATATTGTATGACATTTAAAAAAATCACAAGGAGAGACTTAACAGGTTATTTTTTAAGGGATGGGGTTTATATGGGGCAAATCGAAGCTTGCGTTTGAGGTTCCGCTTTTATATTTGGCCATTTCTTTGTAATTGTAGACATTTATAAGTGAATCAATTGAATCAGAAAGTCACATGCTCCCCTTGCTTACTGTTAATTGGTTAAGACATATTACAGAAAATTTTAATTAATATCTGATCAATGGTTATAAAAAGCAATAAATGACAGTAAAGAATTTGGTTAAAATATATGATTAGGTAAGTATTTTCGTAGTTTTAAGGAATGCTCTTAGTTTGGTATTGTAGGCTTTATTTGTCCAATGTTCTTCATTATTGATTGAATATTTAATATGGCACATCCATGTGTCTCCTTTTAAATTTGAATAGCATAGAAGATATTAAAACTTGTAATTTCTTTTGACAAAATTATTTGAATTGAGAAGTAAAATTTTTGACCTGAAGCATTAGTCTATTCTCAGCAGAAGTAAATGCTCTTAACACTGTATCAGTGTTACAGTATATATGGATATTATGATAAATATAATAAAAATAACATTTTTGTTAAAAATGTCCAATGCGTTTAAAGTGATGTGTACATGTTGTAATATATTCCCCTATTTGAAAAAAAAAATTGGAAATTAAAATTTGGTTATTATTTCATAAATGTATATCATGAAATGTGCACTGTTCCTTAATTCCAGTCTAAAAAATTTTGTTACTTAAAATAGTAGTAAAACTTTGATTAATGCTGAGTTAAGGCTTTTGCATTTTTTATTTATTGTCTGAGCAGGAGAGCTTATTGGAATCCCCAAACTTAAGTTCCATCTGATTCTGCATATGTATATTTGGAATACATAATTGTTCTTGTGATGCATAAATTTTAGGCATTGTATGCTCCCATCCTATAGAAAAGAAATTATTATGGTTCAGTTAAAAATACTCCAATTGTAAATACCTGAAGCTTACAAATCTATATTCCTTTTTATTTAATTCAAAATGTAATCAAATGTCCTCTGCAACCCTAAATAGGACAAGTGGTTGCAGAAAATGGATGGATGGGTGAGCAAATGTTAAATGAAATGCAAATGAATAGATAGTACATGAGGTGAGACTGCGAAAATGAATTCATTAGTCACTTTTCTACAGGAGTATTGTCTTCATTTTCAATATGGTGACTATTTTTAAATATTTTTTGTAAATCATGCTCATTAAAACTTACATCCATAAAATGAATAAAATTGCATATGTTTGCAAACCAAACACTGAATCTCCAAAAATCCATAATAAGAAATAAAAAATAAAAAGGACAACATACTTCAGAAGAACCATGAATGTGGGTGAGTGAAGACTCGGTTGTGTGAGGTTTTTTTTTGTTTCCGTTTTATTTTTTATTACCCTGCACAATACAGTAAATACTTCTGCTAATTAGCCTTTGGTGCCTTAGAAACAGAGTAATGGCAAATATACTGTAAATATTGTAAATACTGCCACAAAAACATGAACGCCAAATATTTTCTGTATTCAGTTTCTACAGCTTTTTTTTCCTTTTGCAATCAAATCAAGCTTTTTCTGGCCTTTTATTAGTTATGGAATAATAGCTTATGTATCTGTTTATTTTCAATAAATTAAAAATTTGTTTAAATCCACATTTTTTATGTATTTTGTGTTTTTTGCTGTGCTATGTACATGAGAACCTTTTACCAAACATTATATGAGAAATATTCTATATTTAACACATTTAAAATGTATTTAAGGAGAATGGCCTCTCACCATTGGGGTTGTGGGTTCAACTTAATGAAATAGGAGAGGATGCCATTAATGTGAGATAATGGGCATTTTTATACTATGATTGTGAAGTCTAAATGTTAGAATCAGGAATCCTGTTTTGGTGTCAGCAGGGCTATATTAACTAATATTTTAGAGCAGAAGAAATATGTATCTATCTTTTCCCATGGACTTGTTCATGGCTGAATGTCTTATTAGTATATAATCAGCAGAAATATGGTAAGTAAGAGTATAGGACAATTGTGCATAATTAATTGAAGCGAGTTGCATTTGGATTAGGGTAAAAAAGCTGTAGTTCTTGAACTCCCAAACATCTAATCATGCTTGTGGTAATGTCTGAAATTCATGCACAGGCTGAGTCACTTCTTATGTAGCTGTAAGTGCAGATTTCAGTGTCTGAAAAGGGGGTGATGGTTGGGACACCTTAGACAGGTGTTTAAGCCAGAAAACCTGTTTCACAGGGAAAAAATGGCAAAAAATGATGCTGGCATGTAAGTCTGAAGGAAAGACATCATCAACGTGGGACAACCTTGGCTGACAGCCCATAATACTGTATGAAATGTTTGATGCATGGTGGTGCAGTGTTTAGCACCTCTGGGACCAGGGTTCAAGTCTCCACCAAGGTTCCATGTGTGTGGAGTTTGCATGTTCTCCCTGTGCTGTCGTGGGGTGTGCCTGTGTGAGTGTGCCCTGTGATGGGCTGGTCCCACCTCCTGGGTTGTTCCCCGCCTCGTTCCCATAGTTTCTGGGATAGAATACCCCCCATGACCTGGAAGGATGAGCAGTTTCAGAAAATGGATGGATGGATGGAAAATCTCCCAGGATGGCCATGCATCCACATGAGAGGTATAGGGCATGAATTATGAAAATGTAAATTATACACCATCATCAACGGTCATTGAATCTCAATGGATAGACTTGCGTCAGATTTTGGAGCAACAGCTAGACTACATCCTCCACCACCAGGGAACCTCAAAAGTTCTTCCTTCTCTGGGTTCCTCCTACAATTTAAAAACTTGTGGTCAGATGACGTAATTTCTCTTGATCAACCACATGTGTGTGCCCTGCAGTGGACTGGCATTCTATTCAGACTGCAGTTCGCTGCTTTGTGCCTTAAGCTATGTGACATCCAGCACTCCCCAAACGATCCAGGCTATGAGAAGCGGTTTGAAGATGGATGGATTATCGCAATATTATGGTGTCGAATTTTGTGTTGTTTTGTCTAAATTAATTGTGATTTAACACATACAGAGCTAAAGAATCTTAAAATACCAAATATATGCTCCATGCTCACCAACTTGATCACCATCTTCATATATTCATGAAAGTTTACCCTTACTTTAATTTATTTTATATGGAAGAGTTGTATGTGGCACTGTCTACCTTTGTCCTTTGTGTATCGGTGTACTATGCAGTCTGTAACTATAAACAATTTCCTCCCGGATAATAAAGTACACTGATTCTTATATAAACAGGTAGTCCCAGACTTGGACGATGGAACTTGAAAATACCATTTGTAACTTGAAAATATCGTAAGTCGTTCGCTGCTACGTTTGCCTCCCGCGCGATACTGAAAATATTTTTGCAGTGCTGTCGTGTCGTTATTGTCATCGAAAAACCATAAGTCGAACCATCGTAACTCGGAGGCCATCTGTAATTTTTGTTGTGGCAGTAGCAGCAATACTCCACGAGAGGTCAGCAGACAACAATAGTTAACGTTCTGATTAAAACGTTCTATCACGCATCCACTAGGTGGAAGTATTGACCTCGGAAATACTCCATTGCAAATATGCTTTTCTAAAAGGAGGGAACAGATTTTCCGCCTTTGCCTTATCTTGATAGCTTGCTTCGATGTCTACAAATCCCAAGTCAGGGTATGCTATAAATAGTTACTCAGCAAGAAATACTTTTTATCTATTAGTATGTTTTGTAAAAAAATCATTTGGAATTAACGAAGAAGGCTCGCATGCTAATCAGATTTATAGTAAGTAAATGCTATTTCCTAATTAAACATATTAGAGAAAATTTGCAATTACAATGATTCATTTTGTTATTGAGATTTTCAAAAGTATCATTACAACGCTCTCAACCTTCTTAATCTGGCCTTTAACCGTAACCTTTTTCAACAAGTCGGGATAGAGAGGCAGGCAGATTTCATAAATGCATCTTTTTCCTATTCATTACTTAGTTATACAAAGGCTTGATGAATTTAAAATTAATAATAAGCTCCTTGGTTTGGAGTGAGGCACTAGGCTACCATAATAATGGTTCACTATTTACAGAAGTGGCCACCTGCAACGGCCAGCAGTCAAACGTAGATGTCAATAAGAAGACGCGAAGATTTGCACTGACTTTAAGGATAATGCCTGAAGTGATCGCAACAGGACTATGAGAGCACTCCCCATCTGTTAACAAGGTACGATCATTCTAATAAAATATGGATTTTTCAGCTTAATAGAGCGTAAATGAATTAATCTTTAAATTAATTCGTAATTTTCTTTTGAAGACAGTCTATAGGCTAGGGCTAATTGAAACTGTATTTTCACGTTTAACAGATATATTTAAAGAAAACATTCAAAGAATTACTTTCCCCAAAGTTTGTACGTAAACAGCCGTGTCTTCGAATCATTTTACAGTCATTGCACTGGCTAATTCAACTTTCTCTCCAAGTATAGGCTATACCGTAGTCATATGAAACGCCAATGCTTTCTGGCAATGTGAAAGCTTTAAAATTAACTTTTATTTCATTTTTGCTTAATGTAAAAGTAACGGCAATATAACATATAGAATACACCATTTAGTCTATCCAGTCTTAGCTTTTACTTTAAGCTTTCTTTAGTGATGCCATGGAATATTAAATGTTCAAAATTCTGTCTGAAAGACCTGTTCCCCGATAATTTACCTTTATTATTATTTTTCTAAACATTTGCGACGGATACGTCTAAAAGTGAAATGCATAGAACATGCAGGACAAAATGGTGATGGTTTTATTTGTAACCCACAGCATGTGCTTGATATGCGGAATATATGCAATTAACGAATATGCATGACTTGAGTTTAACTGCCGAAAACTTTGAAACTACGATCCAGTCCAGGATAAGCTGTTAGAGGATGGATGATGGGTGGATGGATGGATATCAGTAGCACATATGTCTATCAAAATCAACACGAACACACTACTTGGTATTGAATTGCTGTTTAA
Source organism: Petrocephalus zakoni (assembly GCA_026774425.1). Classification (NCBI taxonomy): domain Eukaryota; kingdom Metazoa; phylum Chordata; class Actinopteri; order Osteoglossiformes; family Mormyridae; genus Petrocephalus; species Petrocephalus zakoni. The sequence goes on from JAODKN010000114.1 coordinate 11,365,184, forward strand.
ATGTTGATTGAAACTATTCTGCTGCTTCTTCATTATACTGACTAGTATATTTGCAGTGCTATTCGGGTATGTTATATCATTGCATTTTTAAAAATGTAAAACAATTATTAGTTTGTTTCATTATAGCGGGCCTCTTTGATGTGCGTTATGTTTAAGCCATTATGCATGTTCAATTTTTCAGTAAATATTAAATCACCGGTCGAAATTCCAACACACAAGGCAAATTCTGGACTACACGTCTGAGGATTATTATATTCGTTTTTTCTAAACAGGTATGAGTATGCATATGTTACACGTTTGGACGCACGTGCAAAACAAGTATAAACAACAGCAGAACAACAATAACATATCATTATTGGCCTTATTTGTTATTATTGTTGTATACGTCTATACAAGATTAGATTTCTTTCCGTGCGCTGCATCCAAAATCTCGTGTTGGAGTTTAATAGCCATATGCGCTGATGCTGAAACTGACGTACACTAAAGATCGCGCATTTTATTTTATGTTTTATGTAGTTTCACTAGTAGTGTTATTGGTTTTACTTAAATCTAAAATATCTGCGCTGCGTTTAGCTACGCGAGCAACTGAATGGTTGCCAAAACTATTACGTCCAGCTTGCTGTGCCGTACGATGTGATATGACATCGGTGCCTTTATCTGGTCCACCGCTGCACTGCTTGCTAGTGAGGAGCCTTTGTTCTTAAAACGCTCGCCTTTTCGGTACTAACAAATAGTAAGCATGCAGGCACCTGTTTGAGTATTAGAGAAAGTATTTAATGCAATCATACAGAGATTTAGACATCGGTGTAAAAACCCCAGTATGACTTATTTTAGTAATAGTGATCCCAAAAAAACACGAGATAAGACGGATTACCTCGGTGAAGTCGATAATATCCCTGCGAATACTGAAGTAATCAGACAATGTAATGAAGGTGGTGCCGTGTGTGTGTGTACGTGTGTGTGTAATTTTAAATAATGCCAAAATGAAAGGATTAAACAGACGTTTTTAGTTATCACAGATTTACTGTCCTTTCTTTCGTTGTCTTTTCCAGGAATCACACTGGGCTTAGCGAATTTACATTATTTAAGGTTGTTAAGCTTATTGTAAAGTGTTGCTATGATTTACCGAGACATTTAAACTTAATCATGAGAGAATATTAATAATTCAGCTTTTCTTTGCATGCTTACTGGGTGCTACCATAAACTCTTCAAATATGTTTACAGTAGTAAAATAGGACTACTTTTTAACTGTTTGGATTGACGTGTTTTTAATCATTACAGGACAAAAGATTTAAGAGTTTGGCAGGTCAATCCGGAAGATAATGTTAATTTAGCTTCATATGCCCTCATTCAAAGCACTGTCAGTAGAATAATAGTTATCAGAAACATTATGGAATGTGAAAACCAAGTAGGTACTTGAATCTTGAAAATTATATGAGTGGTGCAGTAGTTGTGCAAAGTCCACCAGCCAATGTTGTCACTGTCATATAAAATATTTCCAACACTAATATACAACAGTCTGCTAGGACCTACCCCTGTCAGTCTTATGGCCAACAGTTTAACCTTCCTAAAACAAGCCAGAAACTAGTTTTCTGATGGTTTCAGCTGGACTTTAACAGGGTTTCATTGTAGGCTATGAGTAAGTTTTGAGTTATAGCGTGATGTTTGTTTATGCAGCTGTATGAAGGGATACATGGAAAAGATCTGCTAATAAATTAGCAGTGCTACAGCCATAGGTCAATTAGGTGCTCCAAGGCTCAGAACATCATTTCCATAATAGTGAAGGAGAAACAATATAGAACATAATATGTTTAAATTAGTTTCAATTGAAAAGCCATTGTTTTTCTCTAAAATTATTGTTATTGATAATTTTTTCAACAAATCATATTATGTGTTGCTATTAAACATATATCATTGCCCATTAATCTATACTCAGGTTCCCTAGGACCACATGTGGAGGTGGAACCCAGCTTTCAGTTCAGGTCATAATCACCTGAGGACATGTAGGAACGGCTCCCTAGATTCTGTCCTGCGATGAAGGCATGTAAAAAGGCCCGCAACAAAGGAGGTCAGTTCCTTAAGGACTGTGTAGAGAGCAACCTTGGCGTGTCTGAGGAGCTAAAACAAACCCCTTGCCCTCACCTACCATCTTTCTGGAATCTGATCCAGGGTCACGACCTGTTTTGTTTTCGGTCAGCCGAGTGCATTTGGAAATGGCTGTCAGCGTGCTTCTTTGGGAATGCAGCAAGCCGATTTTGGGGCCGTTCTCAGTGTGTTCGAGAGCGGTGTGTGAATTCAGTGCAGAAATCAGAGCAGTGGCTCAATTGCAAGGCAATCAGAAGCAAAGACTTATGACCTGCTGATTTGTAAAAATATTGCTTAGCATGGACTAGGATGGAATACAGTGGAAATTAAAGGATACGTCCAGTTGAAATATATAATGTCTTACTACCAAGATGTGTGTAAAAGTGTAATGTAAGAGTTGTTGTAATATGTTAACTGATGATAATTGTCCTGTCATGGATGTCTTTATTGGTGCGACTTTTGAAAGAAAGAAAAAAATAAGCACTCCTAATTCATTGCCAAGGCTGCTCGGATACCGTTCCTCCTCTCAACATCCATTTAAGGAAAAGTTTCAGGTGATAAAAGGATGTCTCGACGAGGACAATAGTGGGAAAAAAATGAAAAAAGTAATTTGTCTATACAGAAAACCATATGCATTATCTCATGAAAAGAGAAGTCCTCAGTAATAAACAAAGCACTCCATGCTGACAACATCAGGGTACAAATATAAGAGTGATGCAGATAATCGCCATAGAAACCACCAGTTCAGGACCTAAAACTAAAACGGCACCTTCGTTCTCATCACGCGCTTCTTCTAAACGATACAAAAATAAGTGACTATCCAGCTGGGGAAATACGTATTCAAGCAATTTTCTACATTTTAACCTTACATGAACATGTCAAATGTGACAAAATGCAAAAATGGCTTTTAGTTTATGATTTTGACAAACACTCTTTTAGAGCTTAATCAACTTGTCAGTTTTGTTATAAGCTTTCACGTTAAAAACATCATATTACTGAAGGAAATATTAATTTACTGGGCCATTAAAGGTGGATGTTTCTACATAATATTACTATTTATGTAAAATCTAGTAACAAGAAAAAGCCATTAATTAATATTTTCATAATGATGTTTTGAATGTTTAGAACTTTTCTGGTAAAATTTATATCTAATAATACAAGTATTTATTTAAAATTATTGCAGCATTTTATAAACAATATTGGTACCTCTTTGTCTAAGAAGACATCTTCCCTTTGAAAAAACCCATTACTACCCTCAACTGCACCTACTGCAGTGGATACACAGCTAAAAGCCAAACATGAATTCATCTCTCTTAACCGAGGAATTACCTAATAAGTAATATAGTTTCACTCTCATTGCTAATGAATGCATGTGAAATGGTATTACAGATACACATAGTCTGGAAAATGAAAACCTCAGTTAAATATTGTTCGCTAGGGCTTTTGGCTGCTATGTGGTGATGTACACTCAAAAGAGCATCGGTGTTTGCCCTTTTGTAATCTGGCTCATTTTTGGAAATCTGTCAGCTAATGCCAGCGTGATGGATGTCATAATGGCTATAGTAAGTGCCACTCCAGGGAGTCCTAGGCATCCTAGAAGTGTTTTTATGGGGTTGAGGACTGGAGATTTGGAGGTCCATGGAAGAGCTTTGTCCTTGTGCTCTTCCAACCAGTCAGTTAACAATGTGTGCACTGTGGATTTGAACATTTACAGTCATGAAGAAAGTACTTCCAGCAAGGAAGAAACCTCATATGGGTCAGAAGAAAATTCAGTTTTTTCAAATGGTCTTTAATTTTGGGGAAGGTGTTTCTCAGGAACAACTTGCGAAAATCCACTTGCGCGATCCATGACCTTGCACAGCACCATATTATACATTTACTGTCGCCTCGAACAGAACAGAACTAGAACAGTACGGAATGAAAACTATTTACTCAATCATTATGTGGACTAGAACCACATTGTGGTCAGATTGTGGCATTCAAGCTCAGATATTCATGGATGCTAAGTTTATATTAAGCTAGAGAAGCTTTGTCTAAATGTGTTTGTATTTCTTAAGGGAATTAACTTCTGTTCTCTGTCTTCAGAAGCTCTACTACCTGGCTTAGTACACTCAGCCAAAGGATTCTGTATTTAACATATACGCTATAGACAAAAGTACCTGGCCATTACACCTACAGGAACTTTTACGACATCCCATTCTAAATCCATAGGCATCGATATGGAGTTGTTCCCCTTTTTGCAGCTATAGCAGCTGCCACCCTTCTGGGAGGCTTTCCATAAGATTTTGGAGTGTGTCTGTGGGAATTTTTGCTCATTCATCCAGAAGAGCATTTGTGATGTCAGGCACTGATGTGGGTTGTGAAGGCCTGGCTCACAGTCTCCCCTCTGGCTCATCCCAAAGGTGTTTGATAGGGTTTAGGTCGGGGCTCTGTGTGGGCCAGTCAAGTTCTTCCACACCAAACCCAGTCAACCATGTCTTTATGGACTTTGCTTGGTTCACTGGGGCATAGTCATGCTGGAACAGAAAAGTGCTTCCAACTTTGACGATGGCATAAATTTGTCCAAAATGTCTTAGCATGCTGAAGCATTAAGAGTTCCCTTCACTGGAATTAAGGAGCCAACCCGAACCTCTGAAAAACAACCCTATACCATTATCCATCCTCACCCAACTTTACAGTTGGCACCATAGCTTGTGTGCAGCTGGGGTTAATGCCGGAGGAAGTTTGTAACCCTGCAGTTATTCAACAGTACACTGGCGACATTGCGCCTCAGCACTCGGTGACCCCGTCCTGTTACTTTACGTGGTCTGCCTCCTCATGGCTGAGAAATTTCACAAACTGACTTACAGTATTGCAAAGGTGGCATCCTATGACGGTACCACACTCGAATTCCCTGAGCTTTTCAGAACAAAACATTCTTCCACAAATGTCTGTTAACCTGACTGCATGACTAGGTGTTTGATTTAATATACCTGTGGCAATGGGTCTGAATGAAACACCTGAATTCAATGAGTGAGAGCTGTCCCAATACTTTTGTCTATATAGTATATTTCATTTCCAAAAAAATATGTGTTTTATGTATAACGTGACTCCCAATGACTATGTTGCTGAGACTGAACTCATTTTATTTAAGCTTTTCCTGGGCATTAACCTGAACTGTAATCCTGTAAAATTCAACTTTGTATTTAAACATTATTCAATTCAACTCAGGTCAGTTTATTTTTATATACTGTAGTACCCTTCACAACAGAGTTGTCCCAGGGCGCTTTACATGGGTGTGTTGGAATACATTACTAAAATGCACTAATTATTATTTTATTCATGTTTTCAGGACAATGCTGTGTGTCCAGAACCTTAGTTGCAGCCAGTTTCCAACAAGGGGCTGATGCCCACAAAAAGAACAAATAAATGCGGGCAGCATAGTCATGCACACAGATGGGAAACCCCTATAGTGTCCAAGCAAAATGTCATGTGCTGGAAGAGTGCTTCCAAGTGTAATCGCAAAGACAAGACTTTTGCATTAGAAGGAGTATTGTACAGTATTCATGCATTTTCTGAAACCGCTTATCCTGTTCATTGTCACGGGTGGAGGGCAGAGCCTATCCCAGAAGCTACAGTATGGGGGGCTAGCCCATTGGAGGGCACACTCACACAAGCACACCTATGGGTGTAAGGCAACAGTGCTAACCACTGCACCACCATGCTGCCCCTGTACACTATTCAGACATAGAGTAATCTGGTTATTTCTATTTAGTAAAAAAATCTGCATAGTGTAAAGCCAGGAAGGTATCATGTCAGTGGATACTTGGTATTGTAGCATTTATGTTTTAATATGTAATATTATGTTGCATCAAGACTCCATTGTTAGAGGACACTACAATATTTGCAGGAAGTGAATTATCTTCTGTCTTTGCAGCAGCAGCAGCACAGCTATGGGATTGTTGGCAGTACAGAATTTTATAAACAACAGATGAGTAGCTGAGTGCAGGAGAGAACAGCTGCTGCCTTATTTAACCTCAGTTTAGCTGACTAAGGGTTTAGGGTGCTGGGTATCAACTAACAGCAGCAGCCTATGGGCAAAGACAAAAAAAACACTGCCGGAGTTGTACTAAGAAACAAACAAAGGTGGGTAGTTCAGGTCCAGAAAGTAAAAATCCAGACCAAGATTTTTTTTCAACTGACTAGTTGATGCGTCATTTTCTGCATGTAGGAGGTAATGATCCAGATTAGCACTGAGGTAGTGTAACTGACTTTGCTGACCAACCAAACATAAAGTGACCTAACAGGTCCTATAAAAACAAAAAAATAGTAGTTTATGAAATATCTTAGCAAGTATATATACAGTATATCTTTGGTGATCGTTTTCAGAAGATTACTTATTGCAATTGCTGGGCAAAATTATGAAATATGGACTTAATCTCCAATTTCGATTGGTCACACGGCTGTAATGATTCACAAACACATATTTCAATTTTAAAGTAACACTTACAGTATTCCTCTAGAGTATTATTTTGCTTAAAGTGAAAACATATTAATATAATTGTGCTCTATAACAAAACAATTTTAGCACTAAGAGTGAATGTCAGAACATCAGGTATCAAACAGAATATTGCTGAATATTTCCATATGCCACACTGTCTTAAAAACATTTTCCCCTGTTCCTTGGTTCAAGGGCTATACCAGCTACATGCATTAAATGATGCATCAAATAATGAAGAATAATGCACAGTCTAAAAATTGCTTCTCTGATAGACCAGTTATATGCAAAATACTAAATTAAATTAATTAAGTAATTAAGTACATTAGTTAAATAGATCAGTGATGTATTGATGATCATAATATGATGTGCTAGTGGTCAAGTCCAAAACTACATTGGTGTATTACATGGCTGCTGCAAATACTGGGGTGAACTTAGGAGAGATTTTTCAATGGCTGAGCTTTAACAGAGATAACATCATAGTATTATCCCAAAATGAATATCATTTACTGTAAATACCCTTTTCCTTGAATCCCTAAGACTTTTGCACAGTACAGTATATAAGTGTATCAAATTTACCTGTTGAAATTTAACATGGCCATGAAAGTTGAATTTCAGATTTCCTATTGCATCTTCATTATTGCAGTTGCATTTAAAAACTTCCTCTGCAAATGAATGTTTGTCCTAGTGACTAGTTTGTGCACATTTATTATATCATAGAGCGCACTGACTGCTGGGATTGCTGGGAGAAAGTGGTGTTGAGCTGCAGCGATTGTTTGTTGTAGTGTTTGGA
>JAODKN010000114.1:11378526-11402972 GCA_026774425.1 Petrocephalus zakoni
GAACTCGTGGCCATAGGTGGAAATTAGCGGGAGAACATTTTAAACTGGATTTAAGGAAGAACTTCTTTACACAGCGGGTAGTTAGAGTATGGAATAGTCTTCCTGATAACGTAGTGCAAGTTAAATCCTTAGGTTCCTTTAAATCAGAGCTAGATAAGATTTTAACAACTATGAGCTATTAGTTAAGTTCTACCCAAGCGAGCTTGATGGGCCGAATGGCCTCCTCTCGTTTGTATAGTTCTTATGTTCTTATGTTCTTATAAACTCATTACTCACATTTCATTAAATCAGGGGTCATCTTATCCGCCGGTGTGTGTACAGGTTTTCGCTGCAACTCCCTAATTAGATCACTAATTAGAGGACTGATTGGCTGAAGAGTTCTCACACCTGGGTTTGAATAGCTGACCTTAGGGTTATCCCGAAAACCTGCATACACATCGGCCCTTTGCGGATAAGATTGCCCACCCCTGCATTAAATGCATGCGATAGGAGCAATGCATAATTAAAAATAAAATTGAAATAAAAAACGTTTCCCTCAATATAAAGCATGTGATACGTTCTGTATAAATGATACACCGATGCGGTAGGTGTGTAAGCAATAAGCAGTAATCCCTGTGCTCCTTGGGATCACCCCAGTGTTACACTGGCTAGGCAGTAAAAAGATGCGTGGTATTTGTGCTGGTACCCTCATGCCACCCGTAAATCTCATTTCCATCCTTTGCTCTTATTGTGCAAATAGAGGTGTACAGATGCATTGAAATTATTTTGTATTACTCTTATATTCCCAGGATTACATGATTATCTATGTTTATAATAGAACTTCCTCCTATTATCCTACTAAAAAGGGAACCATGAACAGCACATAAAAACCCTTACCTTTCATCAGGAAGCGCGGGCAGTGCCTATCCACAAATTCCAAGTGAAATGGAAGTGTTGGCATATCAGCCAAAAATGGGGCACCCTAGACAAAAGATACCTTTTCTCACAAGGCGCTAATTAAAAGAGACAGGCTTGCTGTTTGGCTTGGGAATCACTAACTGTAGCTAAAGCTTGAAGCAGCAAAGGTCCCCATCTTTGACTCACCGAGCAAGTAATTAACAGAATAAAGTCTGCTGGATGTAAAAGAAACCATATCAGTGAATCTTTTAAACAGGCTGAAATAAAGAGTACTTGTAAAATAAATAGGTCATGGACTATACACTGGAAAGTTTTTTTTTTCATTCAAAATGCATTAGTAGCCCCTAGAATAGTACATATCGGCAATACACAATTATTTTGGCCAAAATTGCACAGAAACACCACTTCAGAGCTCTTGGGCCTGAAGTATTTTTGTTTGCCGCGAACAGGACCTTCCACAAAGCTCGGCTCTGCGTATGTGTTTGAAATGATGATTCTTTAATTAAGGGACATCTGCAATTTCTCCGTGCCGTATTCCACTTGAGTGCTCTTCATGTCGGGATGTTCGGCCCAGTGGTCTGTGCCCCCCCCCCCCACCCCCTTGTTTATCAACATGGGAGAGACAAATATGGCGAGGAAGGCATCTCATGTGTGGAATGTGTGGGGAGGCGCCGTCTGCATCTCATGAACTTTTACTCAGTGCCAACACCCCACAGTCAAAACCGAAATATCGCCTAAAGCAAAAACATGGGACTACGAATTGTTGCTTTCCATCCATTCATTCATCTTCCAATCATGGCGAGGGCTGCAGATGTGCCTGCTGTTTTATGTTTAAAATACGTGTGGTTTTTACAATAAGCAGCTCATAATTTATTTAAAAAGAAGAAAAAAAAAATGATTCAAGAACCACTGCATAAAACAAAATAAATCAATGAGAGTTTCAAAAGTCATTTAGCATTAAATGTCTATTTCCGTTTTACCATAAACGTAACATCTTACTTACTTACAGCTAATGTGCCCATGGCTGTCCTTCAGCTGGGGATCCTCACAAAAGGCGCTCTGATGTGTGAGGAACATGAAACACTGTCACTGCCCCTTGCCCATTTTAAGGTAGACATGGAGAGAGGAAGTGAACACTGACTGCCTCCACAAACAGAACGCAAGGACCAAACGGTTGGTTCTGTGGTCATGCTTAAAAGTAATGAACTTCTTTAGGTCTATAGCAGGGGTGCCCAACTCCAGTCACAGAGGGCCGGAATCCAGCACAGTTTACAGATTTCCCTGCTCAAACACATCTTGATCAGCTAATTACCAGGTTTAATAGGTATGTTTGCCCAGGGAAATCTGCAAACTGTGTTGGATTCTGGACCTCCAGGACTGGAGTTGGGCACCCCTGGTCTATAGCATATTTCTGTGGCATATAAGAGTTTACTCCACAGCAAGCTACTTTCTGCTCCATCCCCCAACAAGTATTTATCAGTCGTAGCTTTCCATACCGCTGACTTATTATGATATTATGCCGTCTCAATCTATACCCCGGAGCTACTTTGTTAGGTACACCTGCTCGTTAACGCAAACAGCCTGCTTTCCCAAAGAGCGAGTCACATGACAGCACCTGAATGCATGCAGCATTTGTATGCAGGTTTGATTAAGACGTGTGAGTGATCGAAATGTTTAAAAATGTTGCCTGTTGTTGGTGCCAGATGTGGTGGTTCCAGTATTTCAGAAACATTTTGCATCCTGGACTACAGAGAATGGTGCAATGTAATCTTCCCTAGAGCCAGAAACTGAGGTGCGGAGAATGGCCAGAATCATTAAAGCTGACAGAAATGCCACGAGTGCAAAAATAACAGCTCAATACAATGACAGTATCGTGATGAAAGGCATCTGGATGCAGAACTTGTCAACCCTTCAAATGGTTCTGGAGGCAAAAGGTTGCTACTGAGGTGGTCATTAAATATATGTATGTGTATATATGTATGTATGTAGGCCAAGCATGAAATGCTGCCTGTTACTGCTAATTTGGTAGCGGCAGCAGCATAGTCAGGGTCATGAATGTGATAGAAACTTTAATCTTCAATAATTTTTTTTTTCTTCATTTTTATAATTGTGATGCTAAGCTATGGTTATATAGGTTATATAGTGATATAAGTCAAGTTTTGTGAAAAACGTGAACCTTAAAACAACATAGCAACATTTGTTCAATGTATAGTTTTTGTTTTATTTATGCAAACCATATTATACTTCCATTTTAACATGCATAAATTAAAGTCCGTCCTAACAGGATGTTGGAACACGTTAATCAAATTCGCACAACACCTCAGAGGCTTCAACATTTTAGTGACCTGTTCCTTTACTATGGAAAAACATAATATATCCACTTAGTGGCTTTAAAAACACAAGGGACTTCATTCAAAACAGAAGGAAAAGGAACAACGAGGGGTTTAATGAAGTCAGAACACGTGATCTAAAGCAGGGAGCATAAAGCATCACGCACATCCAAACCGGGACAAAGAGCACAGCACAAGAACAAACACGGTGACCAACCGAGGGACAGAAAATGGACAGGTACTGCACACTCAGCCTACACAGCCACATAGTAGCCTGGGGAACTGGGGAACACACTAGGACCTGTGAAGCATGCAAGACTAGGGGAACACAAAATGAGATGGCCAGCGCCACCAGCTGGTCAAGCAGGGAAACAGACACGGCAGGGACGAATCCTGACAGCACTTGGCAGGAGAATGCCTGGCATTCCTGCTTAAAGGACTCATTAATGGATCCTGTCAAAGATAATCCCTTATAGAAAACAATGGCTATATATAAAGAGTAGGAGGGTTTTGTCTTTTTCTTTTTTAAGTTTTTTTTTTATAGGTTTATTTGAATAATTAATTGTATTCAGCAACTAACTATTATGTTCAATGCCTCCTGGGACAGGCTGCAGGCTCACTGCCATCCCGCATTGGATAAAAACAAATGGATGAATGGATGGATGGATGGAATGCAAAGTATAAAGTAACTAACAAAATCAAAGTCATTATCCTGCGGCAACTGCTGAAAGAAATATATACTTCTTAACTCTGATGTTTCTGCATGAGTTTGAGATTCAAAACAGAAAAAAAAACTGAACCAGTCCACTGTGTGATGATAATGCTTCATGAGTTAATTGAGGGTAATATTGTTACTATGATCTGGATATAGTGCATAAACCACTAATTACCCCTATTAATGCTACTTTGTGAGTGCAGGGATGTGACACAGGCGATGGGCCACACAACCCCTTACAGGGCAATGCTTAAAAATACTAAGCTGTTCTCAGTGATCATGTTCATCTTAGGATGAGACATTTCTATCACAAAATGACAGTGTGGAGCCTTTGGGGTGACAGCACCCCTATCTACTAGGCATGAGTGGTCACTGATTAGTTTGATGAGCATGAGACCATATGCCATGACCAAGCCATGCTCTCAGATTCCAGTGCCACTAAACAGCATCCCAAAGGTGATTACAGCATCGTTTTTGTTATGTAGTCATGCTATTTGATGTCGTCATGATGACTGTAAGTTTTCTGTCAGTAACAGAAGAGGTAGTCCAACTATGACTGAGCTCTTATCCAAGGCCATGTAATCTGAGGAAACCTTAATAATGTATTTAAATGCATGTATACAAACCTGTAATTAAAGGAAAATGAATACAATAGTATTCAAAATGACTTTGAGTAAACAGTATACTTGTTAAATAAAAAATCTTAAATTCATTACAAATTTGAGGTCAAAGCACGACTCTGAAGTGAAAGAAAAAGCTGAAATGTCCTCAGAGTTTACAAATTGTATAAAGATTAATTAAAGAGGTGTTGGTTTGAATTTCAGAAGGCATAATTTACATAATACTTTTTGAAAAAGCGTCTAATATGAGAATATTCTGCTAAATATAGTAACCATTTGATATTGGTGAATTTTTCCATGTACAGTACATATTTAAAATGCTTGTGTTGAGAAAGCTGTAACCTGAAAGCATTAAAGGTTTAGGCAGTTTTAGAAAAAAAATCCAATTTAACTTAATGATTTATTTATTTGCAGTCCAGAAAAAGTCTGAGCAATATTTGCCTATTTAAACACTGGAAGTGAATTCTTAAAGAGTAATTAAAAATAATTTCAGGCCCAGCCATAAATACAAAACTGGCATGCTGGAAAAGTGGTCATTATGTGTGCACGTACAATGCACCACAGCGCTCAGTATTCTCATAACACTGCTAAATAACAATGATAATTAACACGCTTTTCTATGAATTATGCATTCATTATGTCATGGAGTGATAGTGAACATGTATTTACGACTGCCTCCCTAAAAGGGTGAGAAGAGGTTAGTTGTTCAGTGTATTATCTGAATCTCCTAATCAATATTTATACATTTCCCTTCGAGGCTTGTGACGATGGGGCTCATTTATTTTAGGGTAACTACAACAACTGTCACATGGGTCCCATGGTGTGGTTCTTGACATATATATATATTTTGTGACCTTGATGGCAGCTAATGGCCCTGAAGTACCACATGTAAACAGGTCCATAAGAAGTGTCTTTTAGAAGAGCTAAAGCTGACAGCACAACCTGCCATTTCTGTGATAGCTTCTTCCCACTTTGTATATTTATTTAATATCCTGTTCTCACGGTGTAGGATTTAACTGTACTTTTTTTTCCCCAAACACATGACCACAATTTTTAAACAAGTTTGGCCCTGCATTAGTGTTTTAAAGTAACTAAACTGGAAAATAAGAGAGTATAAGAGTAATATCAAGAAATCAGGAAACAGAAACCCTGCCGTTAAATGTGATCCCAACGAGAGGCTTTCAAAAAGTTATTCACACATACAGCCTCTATGTCAAAAATCAAACCACCAAAGACATGAAAGAATGAAAGCAGGACATTTACAAGGTTCTTTCATTCTCAAGTATCTTTATTTTGGGCAGAAAATCTGTGTGTTCTTCCTGAATCTCTCAGGAAAGCGCCGTCTGCCGCGTGTTGTAACGAGATGTGACATGCAGTCCGTGTTAATCAGTGCAGAGAGGCGGTGCTGCCGAGACCAGGTCCTGGCGCTCAGCTGGCTGTCAGAGCCGCAGACGACGGCCTTCCATTAGCTACGTGAGAGCCGTAAACATTTCATTAGACCCCAAAACTAAGGGGGGGGGGATGTGGCGTGCAGAGAGCCCGTGTCCTTTGTTCTAAAAAAGCATATCTCTTAATGTTACATTCAGAGCAAATCACTGGCGCTAAGAGAGGTGGGCGGTCTCCGGTGGCCTGTATCAAAGTCGCAGGGGAATACCCTTCAAGCTGCTCTCAGCTAAATGTACTCTCATATTAATATTTAAAAATGCCATAATGCTTCTGCGAAAACCTCAGAGGACAGATGCATCAATTTGCAAGGTCTTCCCTTCAGGAAATAGAAATGGGATAATTTGGCATTAGAAGAAACACTGGGTCATTGTGGGAGGCACATAAACTATGTCTCAGCCACATTTACACTGCAAAACCTTACTTGTGGTAGAACGGAAGCGTCATGCATCTGAGGTTTATTGGTCTGAAAGTTATTAGTACAAGGAACATTTGCTGTGGTCAGAACGACAGAACATCCATTAGACAGCTCTCTGGGACCAAATTATTACATAGAATTCAATAACGGAGCTTTGTTTTTTAAGGGAATTATTAATATTAATTGAGAATGAAAAGGAAGGTACTACACACTAAAAACATGTATTAGCATGGAAAATTCCTTAGTAATACATTGAATCACTTTGCGCCCACAGCGATAGTGTCATAACCCCAGAATCGCCACTGAAGAAAGAAAATTCAAGAAGGTCCTATATATTGGCATATATACCATACTGTATATTGGAACTTTATTTATATAAATTGTAACTTTAAAATTTTACAATTACATTTTAAATATAGCTTTTAGATAACGTAATGTAAATTTAAATGCTAGAAAAAAATATGCAAATACTATTTGGTAGTGTTAACATACACACACATACATATAAGTATACACACACACACACACACACACACACATATATATATATATATATATATATACATATGGATAAAATACATTACTATATAAACTACCTCAACTAGTATTTTGATGTGACAGTAAACATCTTTGACAGTTCGAGAATACATGTATGTAGCATATGTAGAGCATGTACATTTAATTTAGGGTTCCTCTACCTGTTTTTAATCACTTGTAGCATCATGTTTTAAGGTAATACATCATGCTGAAAATATTACCTCAGTTTGTTTTGTCACCATCACAAAGTTTTCACATAATCGGCATTTTCAAGGAATTGAATGAACAAATGGCAGTTTAACAAGCTCTTAATGGTTCACTCTGCAATTATCGACAGTGTGCTAATTGCATGTGGCTGTACAACATTCACCTATAGCAAAGCCTGAGTAGAATACAAATAAACTCCTCATCTGAAGAATGCTGTTTTTGAAGAGAATATATTCATTGGTGAATATTATTATTAATACTAATAAAACAATAATAATAATGACAGAGGGATGTTCTTCAGATACATGTAAGCAGTTTTTTGGCTCTTCGGCATGAATATTCACAAATACCTCCTATTTTTATAATATCACCTGCTTACTTTTTTCTGTTTAGTTGACATATTATTATATTTATTATTTGATTTTTATTTAATCTGTCTTTTTTCTAATTGATTGACATGGAGTAAGGAAGTAAGCTAACATATTGGGTCAGTTTCTTTAGTTTAGTAAAACAGTGTCTCGCACTGTCCACTAGTTTCATACTATCTTATCATAATCAAACGTAGTGCGCTTGGGAGAGGGCTGAGTATAGTACTAAGTAAGACGGCCTAACACTTCAGTTTGCTTATAAGGATATTCAGCTCCTTTCATCATAGGACCCTGTTTGCCACAGATTATAATAAACACATTCCTCTTTTATTCCTGAAATATGTAGAGATATATTTATCCTATTTATTTACCCTAACAAGGGAACCTTACATCAAAGTATTCAAAGCATAATGCATCATTCTTATACTGGAAATATATATAAAGCATGAACGAGCTATAGGGCTTGATGTGTACTATAACTCATTAATCCATTCATACAATATACAATCATACTATATTCAAACCTGCATCCATATGACTTCCAAAGAGAAAAAGGGCAATATGTCTAAACATGCTTAATAGATCCCCTGGGCAAAAAGCCGCAGCATAATTCTACGAGTCTTTTCCTCCAATTAATTCCACAGTGGAGCCTCGTCGAGTGACGTGTTGCACTTCAGGGATGCTGCAGCCCTCTCCTCTCTCTTCAGAGGCTTCTTCTGGAGCATATAAAATTTTGATATCTTCATGGACAGATCATAATTTACCCTTCTGGAAAAAAAGCACATCTATTTCTTAAAGTGTATTTTTTACCACCGAGTTGGTATTCTTTTTTTTTATAAGTTGTATTTTAGTGATGCTTTGGTAATAGCTCGGATTTATGGGCTGGCTTGTGGCTCAAATAATATCACACAAGCTAAGACGACACAACGAAGGCTTTCAACTCGAAGCATGGCCCACAGTAACTATAGTTCAGGAGGACCAGTCCAAGAACAATTATATAGGAAAAGGCTTCAATTCAACAAAAAATTTATTTTTGTGCCAGTCACCAGATGGTTCTATTGAGGCAAAAAATAAATTATCCATATGACTAGACTACTACTGACTGTCTGCTTGTTCTATTTACTTACTACTTCTTCTGGTCATGTGTGTCCAATGTTCTTTGTGTTCTTCGGACAGAATGAGCAATTTACAGAGGGCTGTACTGTTACAACACCAGACGAGCTGAAGATGAACTGTGATTGATGAAGCTAGCTTTTGTCTCAGTTTGACTGTTGGGATGTGTACAAGTTCAACAGGCAACAACAATGACAGTACAACAGGACGGAACCCAAAAGGCAAAGATTACACCATGAAAGCTGAAATACATGTTGTCCAGAAAAGAGGTGTAGCAGTGTAGTGTAAAAATAGGTTATATCTATTGTACATATCAACAGACACCCAGCTATATTCTTAGTTATCATAGGCTGGAGTTTTTCAGTGTCATAGCATTTTGTAAGGAAAATTTATAAATTAATGAAGAAATAAGGCATCAAGTCACTTTAGGAATTTTAGGAAGTGCTGTAGTGCCTATTCTTTAATTTTTTTTGAAAAATTAAACACATCAACTATGCAGTTTTCTTAAAATGTATTTCTGTAACGACCTTATATAAAAGTTGGCACTCTGTCCCGGGTTGTTCCCTGCCTTGTGCCCTGCGATGGGTTGGCACCCTGTCCTGGGTTATTCCCTGCCTTGTGCCCTGCGATGGGTTGGCTCCCTGTCCTGGGTTGTTCCCTGCCTTGTGCCCTGCGATGGGTTGGCCCCCTGTCCTGGGTTGTTCCCTGCCTTGTGCCCTGCGCTGGGTTGCCACCCTGTCCTGGGTTGTTCCCTGCCTTGTGCCCTGCGATGGGTTGGCCCCCTGTCCTGGGTTGTTCCCTGCCTTGTGCCCTGCGATGGGTTGGCCCCCTGTCCTGGGTTGTTCCCTGCCTTGCACCTGTAGCTCCGGACCCCCGCAAATCTTAATAGGACAAGTGGTTTCAGAAAATGGATGGATGGCTGAACCATTATTACCAACATGTATAGCCGATACTCTAATTTGAAATGCTGCAGGGCTTATACAGATTAATTCATTCAGTGACTTATTTTCTCATGTGAATGCTGCCCCATAGTCTAATTCTGTGTGGTGGGCTTTTCATAAAATGCTGCCTAGGTATATTTTTACATGGGGGCATCCATCAGGAAGAAAAGACGTATGAAAAGCATCCACCTTTTTAAAGATTAGCTTGTGAAATTATTTTTGAATCGCCAACTTTGATGTAAATGAGATAACCTCATACACATTTAAGTCTACAAGACTGCTATGTATAGCATTTGAGGAGGGGCAGTATCGGGGGTGAGTCAGCTTATTTGGGGCTCTGGATGAGGCCAACATAAACCAAACAATGGAAATTGTTATGCGTGTAACAGTGTTACACAATTCTGTAGTATTTAGAAATCCTGAAGGAATTATTTTTAAAGTAATACAGATACTGCACTTTGTATTAAACTGATAAGGAGATGCCATGTTGAGGTGATGTATTGTACTGCGCAGTGTTAGTAGTGATTGGAGGCTCACTTAAGTAAAAAACAATATGCACCATGAATGCACCGTCCACTGTTGGATCATTTGTGAAACCTAGTGCGCATGCAGCTGCAGACCGAACAGTGAGAGTGGTGTCGATTAAGGAAGGGCTTCAACAAGGAGCTGTCTCCTCGTTTTATAGCGCTCCGCTTCCATACTGATAAGCCTGTTTAGGCTATCTCTGATTCCTGAGTTTACAGTAGCCTTCATGATTTAGGTTTTTTTTTTTTATAAATTACCTTCATATACTGTACACCAGGGTGAAATATCTGGAAGGTATGACAAAACAGATAAATGCCCAAGCATGCTGCTTGCAACTGCTTAGTCATTGTAATACAGCTGCAACTATAACAATGATTAATAACTCACAGATCACTGACAATGTGACCTTTCTGGACTTTCTGGACTAGCTAGCACCAAACGGTAGCATAGCTATACATATTACATTAGCCTAGGCTATGTGGTCAAAGGTTCAAGATAGGATTTAGATTAAATGTAATTCCAGTATATATTTAATATGGATGTAACAGCACATAAAATGGATGGTCTGGTACAAGCCTCTGTTTTGGATTCATGGTTCAGTGCAGTTTCAGTACAGTGGCGGAAGCTGAATTTATTTTACAATTATTTATCATTGAAACTGCAAACACAATTAGGCATTTTCGCAATCCAAAGACAATGTATCTTTTGACTTGTTTGAATAGCAAAACCTAAGAGATGCTTTTTTTGTGCATTGTAAAAACAATTGTGTAAAATAAATATAACAATCATAATGAACTAAACACATGTTCTCTGCTACTGAGTCTGTAGCTATAAACACCCCCAGAGCTGTAATTTTTTGGCCTGGCTTGAATTTCCTGCTAAAAGTGCCGTAGATGCCATGGGAGACTAATATGCAAAAGCTGTTTCTGCTCTGGTCTCACACACACTCAGGTGATGTCATCTCAAATAAGTAAGCATGTTTGCTTGTGTTTTCAGCAACATATCCAAACTGGAAAACCAAATTCTGTTCTCTGTGTTGAACATCTACTTGTGAATTTGTTGAGCTAGTTTTGCCCGTGTCGTATGATTGTGCGTACCGAACTGAAAACGATATACCAAACGATACATAATGAATACATATAACATTACAGCCCAAATATTTTGCGTAAATGACATTTACATCAAATGCAGCTTCGTGCAATCAATGAAAAAAATAAATTTAATTTAATAACTTATTATAGCCTGTATGTTTTTGTTGAAAAATGTAAAGAATTTTTTCCCAAATACTTATTTTTTTCTATTCTGTCTTGTTTCAGGAGGTTTATGCTATAACAATAAAGTCATCAAAAAGCGCTGTCATAACAGAAACATGTGAAACCTTGGCATGTGACTCGGCCCCCACCATCGCTTGATGCCTGCTCACGTCTCAATCGCGATCCCCATTCCCACCCAGCCGCATCAGTCGACCATCACTGTCTGTGTGACCCCTGGTAATCCCGTTTCGCAGAAAGGCTCCCCGCTATTGGAAGCACAAAGGCAGCCGCTGCTGTTTCCCGCAGTCGATATTCTGACAGACTTGATCGAGCAAATTAGTATGCTTTGCTAAGGGCATGACCGAAGACCTTTTCAACACCCTGGAGTCAATACAAAGGCCCGATGGATGGGGTATTTTTCTCTGCTCCCTCTTCTGTTCACCCCCACCCCTCTCTGCCCGTTGCCATGAAATTTAAGATCAAAGATTAAATTGTCTTTTTAGACATGGGAACAATTGTGAATTCCCCTGCTGCTTATGCACTCTTGTGATGTCCGTGGCTGCACCGGCGTTTCTCTCCTACATCACGTGCATATTCACAGGGATGTCATACTCCGGTTGAGAGTGCTGGTGAATGAGGGGAACATAGTAATGGAACTATTGTATACCTTTCAGTGAGGGGCATGAACAGCTAGATCAACTGCAACAATGTAATTTATTTTAAATAGGGAGTAAAGAACGCTGACTTTTCCCCAAAAGTCAGGGGATTACCTTGTGACGCATTTCTGAGACTCGGAAAGAGAACATGAAATCATTTTGATAATTTCATTTTTTTCCTTAATCCAAAGTCTGATGCAGATTTTCTGAAGAAGCTGCCTAAAGTACTTTAATTGCATACATTATACTGTATTCCTGCATGTAGGTTTTTTCTTATTTAATTCACTGGTCCTTAGCTATAGCTACAATGTCTTTGTGTGGATTTTATTAAGGTAAAGTAATGGTTAAGAGGCCAGTGAGTACGGTGAAGAGGCACAGAATGTACCTAATTGGCACAACTGTACGTCTGTTATTATGTTGCTGATAATCAATAAGAGCACTGGGCTGTAAAAGCTAGATACTGTTTTGTCTTATGTACTCCTAGACAGTCAAATGCCCCCCCGCACCCTTTAAAAGAAAAGAATTAGAGGGCTCCTATTTCATTTACAAATATCAAGTACTCTTTAAATTTTCACTTTGGGACAGTAGTATCACACATTAATTGTATAAAATATATGCTACTGACATAACCATGCTACTGACATTCTTCAGTTAAAATTACCTTACATTGCAGTTTTAATTTACGAAGTAAATGGTACTGATATGCAACCACTCTACGCAACCGCTATATGAATATTATTCCTTTTTTTAAAAAAAGAAATCTCTACTACTGCAAAAGCTTCTGTTTTTATTACTCAGATATATTGAGATGCTTTTTGCTGTTGTAAAAGATTGCAAATCAGTTTGGTAGTTATTTATACTCTTGCATAAGCAGCGACCTTTCAGTGACACACAATATAAATTTGTGACCAAAAAAAACATTCTTTTTGTATCACATTTACTGTTGTCTTAGACATTGTTTTCATTTGAATTGCTTCAAATGTTTTGTTGTATTGTTATCATTTGTTATGTGTTTCTGGTTTGAAAAGAGTGCAGAATTGCAACCCAAACCTGTTCGGCTGGCATGGCATATCTGGAAATAAAGAAAGCAAAATTTCAGATTTTGAATGCACATGACAGTATTTTTTTCTACATGTAAACAGATTTATACATCACTTTTAATTTTATTTAAATGATTTGTTTTTGAGGTAGATATAACTTCTATCTGATGTGATTTGATATTTGTTTCTATCAATGTAACTGTAATGTGTTCACCATATACCTTTTGATTCATTGGCTATATTAAATACTAAATCATATTAAATACTGAATCACTTTTTAGGAATACCACTATAGAAAATGGTAAAGATGGTTGTGTAAAATGCAACTTTGTCTATTATTAAAATGTGTAGCGTCTGTCTGACAGGACACTGGAAGAGCCCTATTATCCTCATGAAATGTCTCCCCTTGAGTGGCCAAATTTGTAGCCATTATTGTACAGCTTCTGAGCATGTGTAGTGTCCTGTAATTGCTGGTGTGTCTCACTGGGGACACTTTGATGGTGTCTGAGCTGACATGTGTCAGACACCACAGAGCTGGTCTCTCCTTTACTTTGGCACAGTTTTCCCAGCAGCACAGCAAACTGGCAGAATGCCTTCCCTTCCTTTGCCCTGGATGCTGTGTCAGTGCGTCCTGGTCCCTGCATGCCATGGCTGCAAAAATATGCATTACAATATATGATGCTGCAGAAATTACCCGCGTACCTATCTAAATGGGGACCATCCACTAATTTCTATGGAAAAAACCCTAATCCCAATCAGGACAACCTTAACCACAACCCAGCCCTAACCTTAACCATAAGTATCCTTTTGGCATTTTTAGTTTTTCGATTGCATTCATAGATTTTTTATAAAATTGAGGTTATCCAAATGGGGACCTGAATAGATGTCCCAAAAAGTAAGGAAATTTCAGGTTTTACCTAGGGACATTTTGGTCCCCAAATGTGATCTATGCAAACAGACACACATATACTATATAATTTTTCCTATATATTGTGAGTGTTTCATTAAATATCAATATATGGATATTGAAAATGTAAAATCTTTCCAACTGAAAGACTTGCCGAGATTAGAGGAGGATCTCCCCCTAGCAGCCCTGCCCTTTGTCACAACACTTAAAAGCCACCTTTCACTCAAAGATGACTGGATAACAGAACCACGCAGGGCTGGCTATGGACTACTTACTGCCTTAATAAAGAATCAATAGTGCTCCCAGCGTGGTGGGAGTCATGGTGTGCCATGAATGTGACCTGACTCAGCCGACTCAGGGATAGCCTGCAGCTTGGTCCTGGAGCCAATCGAATCGGCTGGGGTCCCTCGCACAAGACGTGGTGAGGGGTGGGGTCATTTACTCATCGATTGGGTTTTTATATATATGACTGATTTGAATAACAACAACTGCACAGATACCATAACCAGCTATCTCAGGTACTACCTTCAATAATTATTATGTAATTATATATATATATTTATATATATATACATATATATATATATATATATATATATATATATAAGTGCTGAAATCTGGAAGTGTTAGAATTACTGCATTAAATGTCCAAATATTTATTTATACAATTTATATGTACTATGTAAGTTGAATCAGATAAATATCTTAATTTTAGATGATTTTCCCAAAACAATTAATCATTTGTTGCACCAATATTACCGTCAGTTCTTTATTTGTGATTTTAAGTCAGTTTCTCTGTACACATGAAGAAACATTATGTTACTTGAATAAAATTGTGGGTTACTTTAAGGTAGGAAAACTACACATAAAATGTGTTATGTATAAGAAGGACAAGACAAAACATCAAGCAAGTGTCATTGTCATTTATTGAAAATACAGATCAGCTGAGCATGGGCTGAGAAGCAAAACTGAAATGAAAATGAAACTGGAAATGAAAATTAAATCGTATAAACCTATTTACATATGACTACCACATGTGAAGTGAAATATGAATAATAAGTTTTACTTGCTCCTTCTATACAGTCAAGAACATTTACAGAAGTAAGGAGAAATTACGAGAATAACAACAAGCTGAGTAACACTTAAATTTAAAACAAAAAATCTGACAAGATCAACAATTCTGAATAGTTTGCTCTTTTATCTGTAAAGTATGGCGCTGCAGGAATAACAGTTGCAGTGTGGGCAGAGTGAAATCACAAGAAACAGTGTATTTAATTTATATAGATTATATAGTGCTATGATGAATACAAAAAATATATTTCTGAACATGAAAGACTTAGTCACTAGATGGCACTCTAGTGATACATGTACAGATACCAGAATAAACGTTTAATTTGGGATGTTAGCTTGAGAATGTCCATAGTTAATTTTCTAGCTAAATAAATAAATAAATAAATAAATCAGTGTACGTTTAGTCTACCGTATAGTCCTCAGGCTCATTAGGGGCTCACCTAATAAATGTCACTCTTCTGGAGCGCCTTTATTGTGACTGGAAGCTTCAGAACAATGCGAGTTATTTGGTGGGAGGACTTAAGCTGGCCAGGGTACTCCAGTTAGTCACTGCATTAATATCTCCTTCAGACCTATCAGGAACCAGAAGGTCATCCTCCTCCATCAGTAAGAAGCAGACTGTTCCCCCTGTTAGTAGTTGGTTGGTCTTATCTGCCAACACTTCTAAACTAAACGGGCCCTTGCCAGATTAACTTTGAATTTTATTCCCATATTTTGCTCACCTACTTCTTACTGCTATAACTCTCAGGAGAAAATATAAAATTGTAGGGAGCAATATCAGAAGCATAGTAACTGTAAAACAGAAATATTATTATGATTGGCTCAATGCCCAAAACACAGCTGCAGGCAGGAGCTGGAGGACTTGCATTCGAGAATAAAGTAAATGTCAGGGCAGGAACTACTTAGTATATGAACCACATTCCTTTGATAAAAAAGGAACTGTTATGTCATTGCAGTTCTTGTTTATAACAGTTACTTTACCTCAAAATTATACTTAAAATGGAAATAATTGTGATCTCACTTGTGTTTCTGAGTCTGTTCACATGTTTTGGCCAATACTGCTATTTCCAGCCTGCATTTACAAATGTCTTAAATTTTGTAATAAAAAATGTTGTTTGAGCCTAGTATGCCACTTTTAAAACCATGCATTCATTTATTATATTTAATTCAACTTGTTTTGTCTTTATCCTTGCTGGTTTTAAAAAACATGTTTTTGTAACTCTCAGCTGACGACTCATTTAAATTTAACTGTATTTTTGTGAATAAATGAATTTTGTTTCTAAACATCCTTAGCCAGATAACACCTACTATTCTTTGTTATAATAAAATTTTCTGTCTTTTTTCTTACTAATAAAATAAATAATTGCCCATAATAAATGTTTCCCACAGATGAGAATCTACTGGCACATAAACCAATGCACTCAAGTTCACCCTTTATTTGCTTAAAACCCTGGAGGAAATCATGTGGTGGCCCGAACTCACTCTGGATGGTAGCCGGTGGCCTTAAATGTGGGGCCCAGCAGGACTCTCCAGCACCTGGCTGGACGGACTGCACGCAGCACAGAGCCATCTGGGGGTAATTACAGCAAGGTATTCTTTAGAGGACCAGATGGGACCACGACACAGAAGGCCCAACCCCTCCCCGTCATTTACAACATAATTCCATTCAATGATATACTTAATCCTCCCACCAGCCAGGTCTTTCAGGCTGCTGTTGTCACTATTCCTTTATGTTAATTCAGACCAAAGAGCCTCGTGTCCCTCAAGGGACTGAAAGAAATTATTCATCCACAAATTGTTTCCACCACGCCAAGTACAGTAACATTTCGCCCCTGCCCCCTTTCGCTCTTGCCAAAAGAGGGATGTGCCATGTGCGGTGGAGCGGGATCAGAGCTCCTTCCAGCGAAGGTCACTGTCAGTCCTGCATGGTACCAGCTGAGGGTCAATACAGCCACCTGTTATGAGACAGAGTGTTTTTTTTCCTTTGGCACCACATATTCTCCAATTGCTTTACAGCCTCACAGAAACCAGACAGTTACCTCCACACATAATCCGAAAAAGACTACAACTTCTCAAAAGTAAGCATATGTGTTGGATGGATTTCACTAAAAGGGGGGAAAAGTGTAAACATAGTTTTCAGGTTTTTCCCCACAAATAATAGACCAATATTTGGCAATTATTTAGATCCGTATGCCATATATTTAATTTCTGAGTAACATTGTTAATGAAAATTGTAGATATGTATAAATGAAGTCTTACATTTAACATAATTGTAATTTACCTCTATGCATAAATCCCTGGGTCATAAAATGAATTATAACAGAAAAGGAGTGCCTCGAGTCCTTGGGGGGGCAGAAAGACCGAGGCAGTGAATGTAAGCGAGAGGCACTCTGCACATCCTAATTGAATTACACCCTAACCTTTCCTTTATAATTCAGTGCCCCTTTTTGGTTCCTATTATTTGTATTCTATTGAGGAATATTTCATTTTTTTTAACAAACCATTAAAGAAAATCTACCAATATAATTCCTCTCGCTTATAACAAGGTTTGTTGTTGGTGCTTCTGGCTCACAACTTTAAAAATAAAATAGAAAATACAGTACAGCAAAATAATGTTTTTCACTCTTTGCATTATGGAAATTTTCTACATCTTATCTTCTAAAATAACGCTGAATGAGGACACTACTTAAATGTAACTGTACACTGGTACAGTAAAATGTAGGAAAATAAATTAAACAAATTATATTGATTCTTTTTATCTATATATTTATATTTAAATTATATTTATTCTTTAGATCTATTTTTTTATTCCTACAAATAAATGAATAAGCTAAATTCTGTGTTTAACAGTGATCTGCAGGTTACAAGTACAAAATCTGGACTGGCATGGATGCATGTAAACATAACTCTATAGGCTATTAAAAGAAAACATTTCAAAATAAATGATCGAATTTAGTAAAATCCAAATTCTTCAATTTGCGTTAATTCGCAAACAGTGCAGTGTGAAACATACATTTCACAAACACATTACAATCATTCCTGAAGCATTCATAGACAAATTTGGACAGCACAGATTTGGACAGAACAACTAAATTAACGATTCACTAAAGCAGAACTTCTATGAAAGTGTTCATTTATTCCCCATATTGTGGCACCTGCTTGAGCACAATAGGTACTTTTACCAACACCCCCCCACCCCCCTACAAAAAAAGGTGGACTGTTCTACAAGAGTGAGAGCCCCGGGTTAACTGGCAAAGGGGCAGATGGATCAGTGCACCAAGGGCTGCTAACAAGCAAAGCTGGAGAGAGACGCGGCAATGGCATTGCACAGAACTGCCGGCCCTGGAGAGGTGTCCTCTATGGAGCTGTCAAGACGAGGGAGCCCAGATTGGGAGGCGGGGTGGCAGATCACCAGCATACGGACAGGGGAACACCAGGAGGCCAAGTATCTAATTACCCACCAGTCACAACAGCCCAATACAACTGTGATACAAAATTTTCATTAAGAAAATAAAGTTTCGCAATTGCAAAATATAACGAATCCAACATGGAACGTATTCAGCACTTCTAGACAAGTATGAAACAAATAAAAAGCTGTTCTGACGTCATGCAGACAGTTTTTGTTTTATTTGCAGCCAGTGTAATCGCTGTCATTTGTTGGTTTGCCTCTGCGTTCATTTGCAAACAGACTACACAAACATGTCAGACGAGTCTGCTCTTTCTATTTGCATAAGGCTGATGGAATTTATCTAGGGGAGAAAGGCCTGTATTTACCTAAATACACTATTGGAAAAACAATGTTTACCAAACTTGTTAAATGCATATATCTAAGTAAATAAACTAAAGCTGTACATTAATTTAATGTTAACATTTGCAGCCACAGGGTATATATCTTGATATGATTCGACACATATGCTAACTTCTATATGTAGTACATTTAGAATTACCGGATAGCTAAGAATGGTACACCATGAATATCTCATTCATTAAGCAATCCATTAGTATAAACGAGTAAATAACAGTATAGATGACGCTGTAAGTATATAACAAAAAATATATCACACTTCCAACTGTACACACTGGCTTTTTCTCCCATTCAGTCCCAATCTAGTTGGACTTAAACAATAGAGCCTTGTCTATGGAGGGCTTTCTGAGCTCCCCAATTGTGCCTTGTTCTTTTGTGTAAATGTCTGGTGCATATCATTTAATTTGTATGCCAATTTTTGGCAATTCAAGTTGGGATATTAAAAAAAGAGGGATTCCCAGTGTCCTGCCTCATTATGTCTGAAAGAAGTCAAAAGCTTTAAGCCATTTAAATCATTATACATTCTTCTTGATGTATGAGGTAACATAAATTAGCTGACAGATATATTATTTATAAAATGTTGTTTGAATTATGAATAATGATGTTTAGAAAATAACATTTCTTAAAATATGTACTAATAGACAAATTAGACTTAGATTATGTAAAATGCATATTTTGCGCTATTGTAATAATCACATAAGTTGTCATTATTTTCCTTCTACAGGAAAATGCGTAACTTGCGGCTCTTTTCCATGTGCAATGCTGTTTAAAGGTCATCTGAGGAGGGGGCTTGCAAAGGAATGCTCAAATAAAGTAGAAAGAAGGTCGGTGAGTGTGATTTATCATGAATGCAAATAAAACGACACCACAGCTGATTAAAGCCCACATGTAAATTATCACTGGTTTCCTTGGCTGATTAAAAAAGCAAATCATTCCAAATTGGCCCAAATGAAATAAGGCAGAGCGAGGGGCAGATTGAAAGAGGCGGCTCTGTCCTGATCGGGCGGGCCTGCTCCTTACTGCCGGAATTTCTTATTCGGTACACTCCTTTTATGGGCCTGATTAATAAACCTGGACGATGATTTATCAAAACAATAGGCCTGCATCTCCTAGGTCGTCAATATGCTCCACTTAGTCTCCCTGCAGGGTCTTCCTTCTGGGAGTTGCCGTGGAAAATGAAGAGGGATTGCTCATCCACGGTGGGGTTCCGCTCGGGATCTGCTGACGGCCGGACATGCTTATTCAGCCCGTCTGTCCCGGCTTGCCTGGAAGGCGCAGGGAATAATGCGCTGACCTCCGCAGCAGGTCTGACTCCAGTCCTGCTGCTTTTGGGAGGCCCAGCTGCGGGAGCTTTTAGCCCCCATCCTGAGTGCTCACAGGACAGATGCAGGGCCTTCAGCTATAATCTATGTCCCCAGTTCAGATGACAAATGGCATGGAGCAGAATATTGCATTATATATTAAGTACCCTGGGTTTGTAAATTATAGGATGCTACTGACGCTGCTGCAGGCAGTCTAAATGTCTGCCCGGGGCCGACAGAGGTTTTTGTCATGAATGGAGAGCACAGATTTTTCCCATCATTTGATTTTGGAGACAGAATCCCAGACACTTGGCAGTGATGATAACCTTCCAGGCTTTAAATAATAAAAAAACATATGCCATTGTATTAGAAGCTAAATAAAGCCATTTCCAATTGCAAGAAAAAGTCATTATCTTACAAAAAATTAGCATTAAATGAGAAATATTTTTATGATAAAACTGAAAGGAAGTAATATTCATTTTCTGATCTGCTATTTTATAGTTATGGTTTTTCCTTTGTTTTATTATTAATAGTGACATTTATATATTTCATCTGATTTTAAAATTTGAAGATTGTATATAATAAGTTGGCGACAATATAGCTTAGTTCTGTCAGTTCATTTTGGATACTTTGGGTTTATTTAGTTTCATCATGCATAACCTTGCCAAAGATATGCCCATCTAAGGAGTCCTGTAATTGTATTGTGTAAGAGGGTGTCGCTCGCGTCTTGACCCTTCATTGTGATCATCTGCTTAGGAGAAGATAGCTCCTTTCCCAGGCAAGACAGATGGAAGAAAGGCAAGCCTCCAGCCCACAGGCCACTAATTAGCTGCAATGTTACTACATGGGGGACAAAGGTGGCAATACAAACCACTTCCAGCCAGCAGACTGACACTGAACGTCACACATAAGCACTGCATTTTGTAATCCCACTGCATAAAGCAATGATGCCATTTGAGACCCTGGACGTGTGAATACTAAAAAACATATTAGAAATTAGCAATATTAAATATTAATTGCAAATTTACATACTAGATTGTTGCAAATCCACCGATATTGCCAAATCTTACAGAATTCAGTCAATAATAGTTCACATTGTATGTACGTGTAGTTGTTGAACTAGGTTCCTCAACTTCAACATTCTTTAAAATCCAATGAAACAATTTTCTGCAATACATTTTGAAAAGAGAAGTATATATGTGGCTGGCAGAAGTTTGGATGCTAATTCAGGTCATGACCTTTATGGAGGTTTTTCCTTTGCCTGCTGATCGCTGAGGGCTTGGTGTCTACATCAGAGCCCTGCCACAAGAGTCATACCAATTATAAGCAGTTTGCGCAGTTTGGTAGGATAGATGATTTTGAGGAGAGCAGATTATGTAATCTGTCCACACACCCATATTATGGTCTCTGAAGGTTACAGAAAAGAAAACAAATTGGAGAGATTCACTAGATACACTGGAGTGGAATCTATATTCCTTTAAAATAAATATGCAAGCCTCCTATTTTCTGATGGAGTGATGGCTTTAGTCATTGCAGATCCCACCTCAAGATGGTTTTACTGTCCCACTCATGATCTCTAATTAGTGGAAAAAGTCAAGACCAATAAATCTTTCCTTGTTAATGACCAGCCAATGAATACCCGCCCGAGCACAGCTAAAGAATCGATGAGGGATTAAACGAGTGAGGATGCGGTGCAGTGAGTTTGTTTGCTTTGCAGGTACTTTATTTGCCAAAAGGCTCAAGAGGAGCTTTTGTTTTATCCCCCAGTGTCTTGCAGGGATTAACATGCATGAAGATAACATGAGCTTAAAGAAAAGCCCAGGGTTAAATACACTGCCCCCATCTCAAAACCCAGCCCCCATCCCAAACACAACTTGGCAGCTACAAGACAAACATAATGATACAGCTGATTAATTAGGCTCCTCTGGAACCCCCACAACCCCCCCAGCTGGCAAGTGATTCATGAAGACACATCTCTAACCTGCTACGTCGTGTCAGCCAGGAGGTTACGAAGCTCCTGGAAGCTCATACTCGTACTGCGGCCCCAACAGGCAGGCACAGGTTACAAGGACACAAGAATTACTCACAAAAAGCACATCTAAGCTGAAATTATATTTTTTACTACTGTCATTTGCAAGCCCTGAAAAAGCCACAGCCCTAATGGGAAATATAGCTACGATAATATAAATATTTGCACTTTTCCCACAGCCTGCTTACGTTTATAGATGGCAATAATAAATGGTCTTGTAAACAAAAGACAGTGATGCATGAACTCATCATTGTTATTTTAACGAGAAGTCTATATTTTAATGGCAAAAATGTTCCATTTCCCAACTGAGCACTTTTTAAAATCTCTGCCAAAAATAAAGGTATTGTACAGGCAATCCTGTAAACAATGCAAAAAATATTTGAATTATTTTCCATGTTGGTGCAGCTAAAAGCTCCTTTTTCAGCGACCCGGCCCCTTGTTACAGTGGAGAAAAAGTGATAAAAAGAAGGTGCACAAGCGTACGCTTAACACAGACACACTGAACTGCAAAGGAAAGACGCAGAAAGGGCAGCAGGTGGTGCAGGCGACTTGAAACAAAAGGCAGCAGATTCAAGTCTCTGCTTTGGTCCTGCTGTTTGTGCCAAAGTAATTACCGTAACCTGAAAATGTATCCGGTGCTATGAATGGGCAAAATCACTATGAAAAGAACAATATGGTTTAGCCTATTCCGTTTGTCAATTCTTTTTTGTCCTAATCACAACATTTTGGAAATGATATATATATATATAATAACATAATGTATGTAACATTCTGTATTTTTTTGCAATTTTGTTTATTACAAAGATTGATTTTAAAAAAAGCAGAGCTTGATAAGTTCACAACATGGAAAGGAGAATTAAAATTAGGGCTTCACTCCAAAAACCTCCCTGTTAGGCTAGCATTTATCATGTCAGCTGCCTTGCTGTGAACACCACAAAATGTTTGCTTTATTATTAATCCTGAATTTCCTCTAATGCATCATGACACTAATTCACCCTACATTCACCCTGAGCCAAAGCCGTTCTGATGGGGGAATACATGTATGTGTCTATTCCCATTTGTAGAAAATCCAAAGATAATTTTGGCAGGTTTGTATGATATGTAACTTTTTCCTCTATTTTCCTCAGGAGACTATTTTGCCCTTAATTATTTCAGGGCACTTCAGGAAAGGCCAGTGTGCATGAAAAAGCTGGGGAGGTATTGTAAAATGGTGAGCATCTGTTGAAATAAATGAATGCAGTGAAGTGTCAGCACCTGTTAAACTTTATTCAGTGAGAGCAATTTAGGGTAGGTATATTGTGTGGTTACTTTTTTTTGTCATGAATCCATTTTTATCATGACCTGCTCTATGTAGACAAAGGCTCCAGATTCCCCCTGAAACATATTTCCTAGACCTTACAGTATCCTTGCTGCTTCACATTGACGACTGGAAGCAGAAATAGTATTGCTCTGAAAACAAAAGCAATATTAATCAAACCCTACAGACAATATTCATATTTACATTTACAGCATTTGGTACATGCCCTTAGAGCAACTTTCATATTAAACTGCAATAGCAGTCTTACATAGTACATTGTCATAGTCCTTGAACTAGTTTGTATAGTTATAGTATCAATAAAAAGTACTTCATTGCATGTACCACAAGATTTAGTGAAAGACAATTCCTACAAAACGATAAATTTAGCTTTGGGTATAATACCTAAAGCATCTCAAGGGTTTGAAATCTGGCCTGTAGTAATATTAAAAACTGAGGGACAGGACATATTGTGGTTCATTGCTGTATTCCGATTTTACAATGTTAAACACGTTTACCATGATAAAGACACTACAGTGTCCAAGGGACCAAATTAGTTTCCAAAATGCTATTTTCTATTGATCTTTTATATTGCATGCTGTTGTCTCTTGCCACAGATGACTCAGATCGTTAAAATTTAAACAGTGCCACTAAGGTGTATCCAGCGTCTGCTTTTGTTGAGGTTTCAAACGTCATGGACCAAAAATGCTGGAAATTTGTTTTATGTTGAAATATGCATTTAACAGTCCACCCTCCATATCAGTGGGTTCCATGAAGTTCCACGAAGCAAAACTCAAGTTTGCCACACTCCAAGCGCTATGCTGAATGTTTTGAATCGTAATTCTTAGTTAGATGTGCAGTGGCTGCATTACATTTTTTCTGCTCCTAGCGTTCTGGTTTGCTGTATCGATGAGAGGAACTGTGTAGGTTATATACAAATACCGCACCATTTTATACAAGGGACTTTTAGTATCCA
>JAODKN010000114.1:11427909-11443568 GCA_026774425.1 Petrocephalus zakoni
ACTACTACTACTACTACTACTACTACTACTACTAATAATAATAATTTAAAAAGTTAACAATTATTGTGCCATTTACCCTTAATTGATATTAAGGCTCAAAATTTTTTTGTTTAGGTTTGTATATCGGTGAATGACCGGTCGCCTATATATGTTTTCATTAAAAAAACGTTTAATTTAGACTATACATTTATGAAAAAACATTGTGCATTTGCAACCAAATGTAATGCGCTTGCCAGCAGTTTTTCTGGATTAATGTCCACTGTGAATATTAAATCATTCGTGAACGTTATTCTTCTCCGTTAAAAGCGAATATTATTCAAACTATCAAAACGGACACTTCCGCACAGGACATGGGAATGAACGTGAACACTAATAGTCTTTCCATAAATGAAAAACAGAATTAAGGAATATTGTAGGTCTAAGTCAATTAGGGAAACCTTTCGCAGTGCCGCTTATGTCAGGCCTAAAATGTGCGGTCGTTTTGCAGTTTTTACAGTTGTCCAGCATAATAATTATACTGAATAATAAATAATACAGATTTACACCCACGTTGTCAATTCCTTGAATTTAAACCAACAACATAGGCTTAAAGGCCTAATAACTATATTATTATTTGTTATAGACCATCAGAATACGATGCTTATGCAACGGCGAAGGAGAGAGTTTAATGTTGGGGAACACACCTTAAACTAATTTAAATAAAAGGTCTATTTATGGACGGGATGGGGGCTGAATGATTCCAAATTAAGTGTTAATGGGGGTGCAGCCCCCGGTTCCTACGCCCAGTGTATAGGCCTATATAGAGGCTATAAGCGATTTCTTAATGACATCTCCTCATGTTTGGTCATTACAAAAGAAATTCACATTTGTATAATATTATGAAGGAATTTTCATCTGTAATCTCATATTCATAAAGTCTCCGTACCGCGTTAGCCTTTGAAAACCATTAAGCCGTAACACCGATCGCGGAGAAATTAAGAATTAAATAAGGAGTTAAATGCCTGCTACCACTTCCCTACCAAAACCAGGGGACTCCATTTTAAATGCCTTCTAAAAGGTCTCCAAGTATGTGTAAGGTTACTGGAAGTAGTCCGTAAGTCCATATCCCATTTGTACAAATCAGGTGGGTTTTTTTCTTTAACCAGTATAAACAATAAGGATTACGTTTTATTCTTGGCGATATGCTGACGGCGTGGTATTCCTCTGAAATGCTCTTATTAAAGAAGCGTAAACGCATTCGGGCAGAGACATTGCGTATTTATTACGATAGCTACGACTAATTGGGGAAAATTATCTTCATTTCATAATATTTCATCTGGAAACATTTTCTCCCAGAAACAACAGTACATTATGCATATACTATCAAACATTTAAAATGATGTTTTAAGGGATATGTCTATAAAGATATATATATATATATAACATAACTGTAGCAGAAAACAAAAATTAAATAGAACTGATAAAACCACTGATTCCCTTATTTTGCACATATTGAAATTAGTATGTTACGTGTTTAAAATGCATTTATGTTGATGACACTGGGCATAGTTACAGGGAAGTGACAGCACAAATGAGCTACAGACATGTGTGCCTGTAGACACATGTGGACAAGTAGACTACTAGAATAACCTCATGTATAGGCTTCTTAGGGACACAGTCCCTAGGAACTCTGCCCAGTGGCTTATTGTTACATTGTATCATCAGTTTATGTTCCAGTATGATATTTTACATTGGCTAGATCAGCCAAAAGAACATGAGTCTATCTACATGCCATGTGTCCAGTGGGCAGTGCTGCTGCCTGGGATTCTCTGACTTTACCAAAGATCTATGTTTACATTCGGGATACAAATAACATTTACATCACAGCGGTTTGCAATGCCTCCCTGAAAACAGAATGCTTAGTTTATATTCTGTTTTTAGCAATTCTTAGCAACAGAGTCCTAAAAAAGAGGCATAAATATGGCGATATGACAATATACCATCAAACAGCAGTGGATTCCTCTTTCATCTGTCTTCATCTCAGCTCAACTCACCATCACAATGATAAATGTGGTTTTTGGAACAAAGCAGGATGACTTCCGTTCCAACAAATCATTTTCATGGCATTTGTGACCTGACTGTAAAGATGACATTGATAAATCACTATCAGGGACACATGGAATCCATTTGTGAATTTCTCACTTTGCCCATTATGTATTAGTCTGAACACAAATGTATCTAAATATTATAGCCTCCACCTCATTTTAAGCAAACACGGTATTATTAATGATCACATTTACTTGCATATAATTTAAAGACAAAATTCAGGTGCACAATATCAAGGATAAACCATATCAATTCAATATGTGGCCCAAGAAAATCTTGCAGGGACTGTCTTTCACTGAGCTGATTCCATTTAGCATGTCCTGCACAACTACACTAGAGTGGGAAAAAAATGCCCAAGTTCATTACAGTTATAAGGAAAACTTACATTTACAATGCAGACACTGCTTAATTGTATCAGAAACATATTGCATTTCCTTTTGAGATATAGATACTATTAGAACTCATTTACTCATATTTTTCAACTTTTTTCTCAAACTGTAACAGTAAGATGAGCTCAGGACATATTCCTTATTCCTTTACGATGACTTCCTACGCTGCAATAGGCCGTCTTTTTAAATAAGTGTATTAACACATTTGTTTCTTTCTCAATGCCCCTTCTTTATGATTCCATCGAACAGCAATTAAGAGATTGGTGTAATGTTAACTTACTGAACTTTCTGAAGTATATGGTACATATACACAAAGAGAACTGCAGGTGCATCAATAACTGGAACTTTCCGGACTAAATGCTATTTTTGTATAATTATGAGCATGCATATCTTATAAATGTTACTACAATTCATCTCTAGGATTTGTATTGGATTTTGCATTTTGTATATTTTAAAACTTGGAATGTATATAGATATATATGTTCACATTTACAATTGTGAACAACAACAAATGCGGGATGTGGCTCAGCAGGCTTAGCCTCTGTGCCTGTGAGGGGAAGGTTGCAGGTTTTGGCAGGATAGTCACATGTCTGAGGCCCTGATTCTCCAGCTCCATGGGTGCTGTTACTGGTGGCTGCCCTTCATTGCCAAGCTTCCTCTCTCTATTTGTCATGGAAAGCAAGGTGGGGTGGGCAAACAGTAATTTCCCCATGGGAATCAGTGAAGTGCCATTATTATAGAGGAACATATGTGTTATTGTACATCACATAAGCTGGTATTGTCCTTGATATGTTAATTTTGACCCTGACTTTCAGAAGAGTTTTGACACACAGTATTTCAGAGCATATTGCAGACTGTATCATCCTGCAGCCTAGGTGACATCAGACATCATACAGCTGCCACTCAAGGTCTGAGGCCAAGCTCATGGTTAGCATTTGGCCAGAAACCTTCACCTTTTTACCTACATTTCTCACAACAGGCTTAACAGACATAATGCCCAGTGATGCCTGTTTTTGAGTAATTGATAGTTTCCATTTAAGGTCCCGAGCTCTGTTTTGACAATCTAACGCTATATTTATGGGCGTGTCCAAGTCCATTGTGCTGTTTTGACGGCAGAAAAAAACAGACTTTGCACCGGCAAAATTTCACCCAGATAGACGTGATCACTACCGACAATGCACTCAGCCAGACCTCATTTACAAAAGACCACTCCTACAAGTGGTAAACTGTGCAAAGTCATTTGTGATGTAGAAAATGTGTATGCTTGCCATGAAAATGAGCAATATGCTGGTAGGATACTAGCAAAATAGGCCCCCCAACACAATTGTATTATAACATTCATCTTAAGGCTCTACAAATTCAATCAACTGCGTATTTGCATTGGTTTAATAGCTTACTTATGTTTACTTTAAATAATTGTTAATGTGTTAATATATCTATTCTTTTAAATACAGAAAAAATGGTTATTCATAAGGTTATTCTGTTTACATGCGACCCACAATTGCTGTAAAAAAAAAAAAAATGTCT
Source organism: Petrocephalus zakoni (assembly GCA_026774425.1). Lineage (NCBI taxonomy): Eukaryota > Metazoa > Chordata > Actinopteri > Osteoglossiformes > Mormyridae > Petrocephalus > Petrocephalus zakoni. The sequence continues at coordinate 11,431,911 of JAODKN010000114.1, forward strand.
TTTTGCTATTTAAGAGAAACGTAAAAATGCTCGTTCTCCCATAACCGAAAACAGACAGTAAAAAAAAATAAACAAATGGAATACACTGGGGGAAAATGGTTCCATGAACATTGGGTTAAACCTTGTATCTGAACTGCTATTCATAGATATCACATCATGGGGCTCAAAAAGGTTGCACCGCATCAAGCTATCTCATCCAACAATGGCATTGTTATGCTTAATTCAAAGCAAGACGTTTGATTGTTGTGGTTTTTTTAACATGGTGGTGAAATTAGCATATATCAGAAGCTGTTCCAGAGTTATAGTGGTTTATTAAGCCGTATTTAAAGCACCACAGCTCAATTGTTCCTTAACATATTGTGATTATTCAAAGCATGAACCCCATCTCCAAATTACCACAGATTACTATTTCTGCATTACATTTAGTCGCTTTTTAACTATCTAGCTGGTTATAATCCTGGAGCAATTCACATTAGGACCTTGCTAGAGGTTACACCAACACAGATCCTCCAGTGATTTAATCCAGTGGCCTACTGATTACAAATCCATAGACCTATGGATTTATGTATTTATAGCAATCACAATCAAAACTTATTTTTAATCCCTTCTTGTTCTCTATCTCCTAACACTGACACTTTATATTAAATATTTAATACAAATTGCAAATAAGTTCCTTGATAGCTGGGAATCAATCAGACACATGTATAGTTGCATAGACAATGTATTATGAGTGATATTTGAATGTTATTCGACAATCAATAAATGCATTTAAAATTTGCATTCAGAAAATTGAAATGAGATAATCAGATAAAATCTAAAAATGTTTAAGTTGTTTACTGGCATAGAGGTATATTTTCATTTTATACCATATCAATTATGTCTTGCTTTAACCATTTTAATAATTTAAAAGTAGTTATTCATAAAACACATATTTGTTATTATATAACTATTGGCCTGATATCCACCAGAGAAAAAATGTAACAACAAAGAGATGCTGAATTTAGGTTGCAATGCAACTAATTACATGAAAAAGATAAAATAAAATTTCTCCTGAGCAGTTAAGCAATGACATCTGACTGTTTCTTCTGATTTTTGGCTACAAAGAACACTGAACTAACTAAGAGCGGGTAACTGACTGGATTTGCATTCCGTATGACTGTACAGGGGAAACAGTTGGAAGATGGATGGATGGAAGGTTAAATGCATTGGGCAGGTTAACCCAACACACTATCAACAAACTGGATGTCATATTGATGTTTTGTGTCCGGAACAAATGGAATTATCTCAAACTCTATTGCACGCATTTTCGGGTATTAGAGTCAATAATTTCAATCTGATGCACCAATGTTTTGAACCCTTCTGGCTGAACACCTTCACTTCATTGAGCCGGACAGTTGTGTGTGCATTTCAGGTCCTGGTAGTCTCAAATAAGAAAAAGAAAAAGAAAAACACGTTTTATCACGTATACAGTAAAAAAGAGTTATCACTGAAAGGAAGGCTTGGGATACCAGGCCGCAGACCTCAGCAGTAACTCACAGGAGAATCCACCTGTCCTGTCTGGTCAGCGGAAAAGAAGTTCCAACTTTAAACGTCCTAATCTATTCTGTGATGCAGCAGACAGTCGAAAAGGGGGCAAGACGGAGACAAAAGCCCTTGAAAGACTAGCACTCAGCACCGGCTCCACAATGATATTCTGCTAGTGAATGACCAGAACAAAAGCAGCACTGTACCTGGCAGTGACTCTATGAAACAATGACGAGCTCCTGGATGAAATGAGGCTGCATTGTGAGGGTAGGAAAAGAAGCAGGAATCTCTCCACATAGTCTGGGATCTGACCTCATAATTCCAATACACAAGACAGTGACCAAACTGGAAGACAGAATAGGAACACTGTACTCAAAAATAAATACAGTCAGCGTATTGGTGACCCCAGTCATTTACTCTAATTTACCAGATATGAACCAATGAGTGAATGTTACAGTTGTACAGTGCATTTCGAAACACCCAAAGTGCTTTATTGAACAGGATATGACAGATGCTAGAATAATTAGAACACATGGGAGCCTATCTACATGCTGCACTGCATCGTGTTTTTGCATGCACCAATCAATTTTATTGCACATTACAGGCACAGACATTTCTTAAGTCATGTTGCAAAAATGGCTAGCCCCTTGATGTCCCAGGACAATCAAGTTTTCCCATGCAGATACCGAAATGTAACAATACCCTAATACACAGTTATTATTGCTGGTTTGCCTAATGTGAAATGATGAGAATGGGTGTTAGGATATGTTTCAATGTCTAATTTTTATGTTTTTTTTATTCCCTTTTTGTTTTATTTGGGCTGGTCAAAATTCATTTCGGGCTGCCAAAATCTGGAAAATGCCCGTCCAGAATATTACATTTTTTTTTACATTCATATTAGGGTGTGTTCATATAGACACAAAAGAAAGTTCATGTGTGGTCCCAAATGGAACCAGTTTTACCTCCTAGTGGGCACAGCTAAAAAAAAAGGAAAGATAATAGAGGCAAAGGTTGTGCTTTAAAAGCATGTGCCACTGTCCCACACAGCATCGCCTGATAAAGCTATCACAGAATTCTGTGAATGAAGCAAACATTTTTCAGAAGCAGGCGCAGAGGCAGATGACACCTCTTTAAAAATAAGTCTTCTCACACATTTAACTCATCTGTCGGCAGACGCAGAGGAGATTTAGCCAGGATCCTGCTGCTATAAATGCGCTGATGTAGAGGGACACAACAAGTGCTACTTGTTAACAGAATGAGTGTGAAAAGGAGCATTAAGAGCCGGGGTGATATTACTTTGGATGGTGTGGCTCAGCGGATGGGCTAAGCAAATCATTGGAGAATGAAGTGCAGTGCAGAAAGAGCCCCCTTCAGCCACTCACTTCAGTGCAGCTCTTCAAAGCTCCGGGGCCGTCTTCTGTCGCTGGTCTTAATCAAGGGTCGCAAAGAGACACCATTTGCAAACACTTTGATAATGATTTATCTGATTAGGTTTTATGAATTTTGTTGGAAAATTAAGCAACTATTCTTTTCACAGTAATTGGATATTGTACAAGTGAATGCATCAAAATAACCAGTTCAAACAGTTCCAACTCTCCATTTGTAAGTCTAATGTAAAATATCAAGCTGGCACTATATTCATCCATCTTCAAATGATTCATCCTGGTCATAGTCAGTTTGGGGGGGGGGGGCACTTGATACCTTTTCTAGACAGTATTAGAACGCAAGGCTGGGACCCTCCCTGGGCTTGCATGCCAGATCATCACTGGGAATGTATATAGACATGGGAATGCTCCATGGGACTGCAGCAGGACAGATAAACAGCGAAAAGAGGGCATGCAAACTGCACACACAAACAGGAAGGAGGATTCAAACTCCCAACTGCGGAGGTGTGAATCACCCACTCTGTATTGATGTTTTTGAGGATTTGAGGAAATTACTGATTTCATATGTATGACTAGCAACCTTCAGAGGACGTACATCTGCAGGCAGGCTTGCTTGCTCATATTAAAACTTTAAATGCCTAGTTTATCATTCCAGGAGAGATAGGAATTTTTGGAAGTTTATCCACTGACACTACATTAAAGTGAAATTGAGAGCAGCTCTTGTGGTGGTGCAGTGGTTAGCACTGTTACCTCACACCTCCCGGGGCCCAGGCTTAAGTCTGCGCCATGGCTCCATGTGCGTGCATGGGCAGGCAGGTGGTGTAGTGGTTCGGGATACAACAGTGTAGTTGAAAGATTGCCGGTTCGAGTCCCCAACCCGCAAGTACTACTGAGGTACCCTGAGCAAGGTACCGTCCCCAAGCACTGCTCCCCGGGCGCTCACGTAGCTGCCCCCTGCTATGTCACGTGGGTTAAATACAGAGGACACATTTCTCTTTTGTGCTGTGGTGCGTCAGCAATGACGATTAATCACCTTCACTTCACTTTGCATGCTCTTTCTGTGTTATTGTGCGGTTCCCCCTGCAGTCCCAAAACACGCTAAGGTCAGTTGTCCGTAGGTGTGGGAGGTGAACGTGCCCTACGATGGGCTGGAGCCCCATCCTGGGTTATTCCCTGCCTTGCACCAATAAGCTCTGCACCCCATGACCCTGTAAAGGACAAGCAGGCACAGAAAATGGAAGGAAATGAGTCGCACTGCTCGCTTGTAAATCCCTGCTGCATCCTATGCGTGCTCCAAAAGATGCAGTACAATGTATTAATATATCATTACCCATTTGCACCATTCATTACCTGGCTTTACCAGAATGCATATTTTGAGATACTGTTAATGATTAAAGGATGAGATTCGTATTTGTATTTTAAATTAGGTCAATATGAAGATGTCTCTTGGCACAGATTTTATATACGATATCAAACAGCAATATTTTAGGTAGTACATTTATATCAGTAATGTTTTAACACTAAATTCACTATGCGGTGGGAGTGGAAAGTGGCAAGTAATATTAATGAAAACTTTTTTTTTCTGTATTTCACACCGAAAGCCAAAATTATATGTAGATTATTGTTAGTTCTGAATGTATGTGCGTATGATTTCCTGGCAATTAAGTCATGTTTCTGGCTCTTGGTGACCTCTTCTCTTTTGGATTTGATTTGGCTTTGATTATTTGGTTATTCATACATTAATCCATCCATCGTCCATCATCATTTCACATCGAAAGCCAATATTACATGTTGATTATTGTTACTTCTGAATGTGCGTGTTGATCCATTTCTCTTCAGATTCCATAGCCACATAGTCACCCTGGAGTTTCAGTTATTTGGTTATTCCTAGTGCTTACTCATTTTGGCTATTAACTACCCCTTTTCGGATTTCGATTTGGACTTGGTTGCCATATGTGATTTGTGCAAATATTTGTACATTTGTATATAATTATATAATATTGTGTAAGGGTTGTAGGGAGTGGCTGTGCTTTTCTTCTGCCTGTATATCGTTTTATCCCTGGTTTTGTGGTTAGTTAGGTAATCGTGAGGGTATCGATTTGCCTTTTGGTTTAGGGAAGATCTTAGCTGGGGATTTCACTTGTTTTGTTTGTCATTTTGGCCTGTGCTGCTCCTGAAGTTCACCCTGGTTTTTTGAATTTCTATAAGTTTTGTAAATATACCAATAAAAAACAATCCGCTTTTGCTGCCATTGTTTTTTTACATCCCCTTTCCTGTTCCCCATTGCTCCCTCTACATACTTCGATGCCCTAGAGCGGGACACAGCAATTATATGCATGCTTCTGTGTAGGATAATTCAGCTTGAGCTAGATATTCTGATCTCCCTTCCCAGATGATGTAGGGACAAGTGTACTTTGCAAGAGAATGTTCAAAATAGTCTAAAATACCCTTGTGGTATTTTTAAATATTTAATATCTATCCATCCAACTGGATCTAAAAAAGCAATTACATAAAACAGAACAAGGATGTTTCCATTGTGGAATAAAATGTTTGACTGCTGTTTAAAATGTAATTAAACTGAGTTTTTGATGAACTGGGAAACATAAAAAATGCAAAGCCAAAGTAGCGAGTTTCTTCTATAGAAAAAAACCCTGTACTTTGCTTCTCAAGATATATATATATATATTTATATAGGTAGTGTAACTTAATTTTATGTTTAGTAATAATTATACTGAGAGAGCTGTAAAGGACCCAAGATTAAAAAAAAAAATGATAATAAAAAATCTTCAACTTATGTTTAGGTCTGCATTCAAGTAAGTCAGTGAAGACGAGGCATCCTACACGCAAGGACAGACTGATCTTGGGCAAGTCTAATGGAGTCTGTTACAGATCCAGCACCATAGCACAGAAAAAATTGACAGCTCGCCCCAGAGCAAAGTGACATGCCGTAACACGAGGTGAAGAGACAGATGCAACTTTGCAGGTGGAAGTGGGAATAGCGGCAGAATGGAAATGCAGCACCAAGAGCTGAGACACCTGATGTCAGACCAGTACCCAACAACTGGCCAGGACAAGAGTCATGATGCTGACAGCTGCTGAATGCTACTGAAAAGGAGTGATGGACTAGAAAGTGATGCGGTAGACAAGAGACCAAACATCCATCTCCTCCTTCCAGCTCTATAAAAATAGTATAAAGCTACAGAGACATGATAGAGAAAGAAATCAATATGAAAGCAAAGGCCACCTATAAGATTTACCAATAATATGAAACAAAAACCAGGATCTTACAAGCCAACTACAGAAATTGAAGTAGAAGGTCAAGTATGAGGTCAATGTTACAGCCTCAAAGGTCAAAACTGTCAATATAGAGGAAGTGGAGGAGTTAAGCATGGAGTAAGAATCAATAAATCAACCAATCAACCAATCTATCTATCTATCTATCTGTCTATCTATCCATCATTTTCAGCAAACCAAGACCCACAATAAGAGGTTACCCCCCCATTTCTTTTAAAGCTGACGTCTTTATCTATTAGCCTTGGTTGATATGGTGAATGCATCACGCATCATGATGAATGTTAACCATGTCAAAGTTAATCCATTGACTGACGACTGTTAGGTACACCTTAAGCATTCACTTTTAACTTGAAATTGCTTTTGCTCATTTCATGAAACATGCTTAACATTATGAAGACTATAAGAGCATTTCTCAAACATTTCATGCATATAGCGCAACACTATGGTTTAGCTGCAAAAGCAACCTGTAACTTACCCAAAACAATTCAAAAGCCTCAAAAGCAAATAATTCCAACAATGAATTAGTCATCGCCACCAAAATGAAAAGTACAATCAGCATCGTTTTAACCATGACAGCCAAAATGCTTAGATATAGTGTCAAAATGTCAGTTAGCTACACAACACTGAATGACTGGTAGTTGATTCCCACTTTCTCATTGCCACTGACTGATTATTTTTCATTAGCAGACTGATATTTATTCATGTCAAAGACACTTGCTTCAACATTGCTCTACATTACAACAAAGCTCTACATTACAATATGAAAGTTCCCTGAAAAGAGGCAGCATTCGCATGAAACGACATAATCTATCAAGGCTAAAGCAACTGAACAGTGTGCCAAACTGTACGAAACCACTTGTCTATATGTACAACACATTTGCAAATGTGTATGAAGCAATTACAAATTATGTTCTGCTGTGCAGAAGTGGCATGCAAATGTAAGCTTCATCTGAGAAATGCCCCAAACAATTGAGAAAAACTGTATTTGTATTATGGTACAAAATAACCCAATCAAACAGATAAATAGAGTTAAATGACCAAACAAATAAATAGAGAAAAAATATATGTTTTATATTATGTTTTGAGAACCGTATCAATATCTTTTATTGGTTTTAGTAAATTACTAAGACAGCCAAAAGATTTATACTATGCACAGTTTCTACAGTGGTTCATTGATCAAAAGAACAATTTCCCCAGCCACATGAAATACAGCAAACCCAGGATTTAATCTCATTTCTTGATTTTTGTTATATATTTAAATGTATTTATTTATAAAAAAAGGACTGTTTCTGATGTAATTGATGCTACTAACGTAACTAGTCTTTCAGAACAGACACACATAAAAAAGGACATAAAGCTTTGAGTACACATGGATGAATGGTATTAGCTAATGGCTAATTGTAGTTTGTGGTAAAAACATGACTGATATAAAGTAAAAGCAGTTTGGGTAATGTACAAACACACAGTCTGTGCCTGGATGGTTGTTGCTTTACACCTGGGAGTAATCTGGAGGTACTGGTGAGCTCAGAATGATTACAGAGATACCATCACGGAAACCAAGGCAACCGAAGCTGCCGGCCTCATAACAGCAGACATGGAGAGCTATGTGACACCCAGCTACTGAAGTGCCAAGTCTTATTTCCCATGTAACACAGAAATCTTCCATTAAGGACAGTGTTTGTATATTTATTTTTTCAAATGCTATTTCATATTTACTGAAACATTTCTAAAGTTCTCAAAACTGTCAAGGCATTTCCCAAAACCCTATAGTTCACTTACAAAAGGCCTTAACTTGTCCAAAACTCATACTTATAATAATAAGTCCATCAATGAATAAGTCAGTGCCACCAAAAATTAAAAGGTACATTATCGTTTAAAGCCGACAGTCAAAATGTTTGACAATATGACTGTATGACTGTATACCCTGGAATTATGTTATCTCCTAATTTAACAATTAGTCTTTTCCCACTTTCTCGCTGACACTGATTGCTCCTGGTACTGTAGCTAAATGAATATTATTCATGCCACAGACACAAATTGATGCAGTATATAAAAAATATCTCTTATAAGACAGTACTTCAAAAAATGCATAAATATAACAAACACTGTGTTGTGAGGGTACCAGATATAGTGTAAGGTAAAAGGAATGATGCAGTGTCAACCTCACTAGACAGACTGTCGCTCAAGTCTTGGTACAGATTCTCATCCACGTCACACCCGATATCCCTCAGTAGTGTAACGCTGGAAAATCCTCTTACATGCCACACTCACGCACTACGAGCTTCTGCTGTAAATTTCCTAATAACAAGCATTTATGACACAGTATGATAGTATACTGCAATATTTTGGGCATCTTGCCCCCTCCCCGTCAGTATTGTGAGGGACGATCCTCCTGGTGAATTATATTGCCAAAATTTAAAAAACTGGAACAGCATTGTATAACACTGTGAAATATAACGGAAAAAAACTCTGTACTGCTAGATTCAAGAATGGAGGATATAATGAGAACTCCATCAGCACCTATTGATGAACACCAAAACCATTCCTGGAAGGCATTTGCATGGTGAAAGCTTACATACTGTAATTTGCCAGGTCATTTCACACCCTTCTCATTCTCAGAAATGAAATCTCTTATGAGCCTCTCCAGAAAAGTCAGGAGATGTGTATTCTTAGAGCAATTGATGGGAATAAGAGTAATCACACCAATCCTTGATATAGTGTCATACATTGTTACATTCCCGCCATACTGGTCTGGCACAGAGGTTTCAATTGCCTCCAGTTCCATTACTATACACAGTAGAGAAGATACAAAACAGCATTGGATAATTATTTTCACAATGGGAATCATACTGTTACAGAAGAGTATACACGTTCAGTGTTTTCTTCTTATGCTACAATGAGTATAGAGGCAATGCTGAAGGAAACATGTATTTGAAATATTTATTTAATTACTTTTAAGTATTTTGTAATTTGTATTTTGCTGGACAAAAAAACAAATGTAACAAAATTCTTTGAGAGATTGTATTTTTCTATTTAAAATACTTAAAAAAACTTAATATGTGATTTATTTTATTTGTTTATTTGTTTTCAGTCCTTTTAAGAACCTACATCACCAGGCTTGCAGACGTAGTCTATCGCTGTGTTTGGCAAATAAATAACGTGATACATGTTGGGCCCAGCTTGCTCACTGTGAACTTCCCATGACTAGTAATCCAAAGAAAGAAGCTGCTTTGATGCTTTATGAAGTTAAATTATGTAGCAAAATATACTATCAGATATTGCTCACTGAATGTCATTATAGGACAGAAAAATAGAGCAGTTAGCAAACAGCAGTGCAAGAGCTTGTGAATCAACAAGTGCTGGCATTCTTGCTACTTTCAACAGGCATACTCAGGTAGTGGCATCTTGTGGTTAGTCAAATAAGGCTTCAATGACTGTATTAGAAACCATGCTCGCTACTTTACATTATTAAGGACACAATTAATTTCTATCAGCTAAATTTAGGTATTTTATAGCCACTGAGCCTGTGTAAAAGGGAGAACTGACACGTGAACTTGAGTTTGCATATTATATGCATCATAACCAAGGGTCCTTTTTTTTTTAAACCCATATCTAAAAAAGTTTATTCTTCGACTTCATGCATGTTCGGCACCCTACTGTAAAACAAAGTGGGAAATTCACACATTGAGATAATTTCAGGAAGTGCTAGCATGCCTCCTTGCCCATGCAAATGCACACCGGCATTCCTTGTCAACCTTCCTTATCATCGCTATTCATCACTGTGGGAAACACTGGGTGTAAAATAAGGGTGTAACGTTTTGAATCCGCCGAGACAGAATTTGCCGAATGACATTGTGAACATCTGTATTGCTACCACGTCTCCCGGATCCCCCCCAACTCTACCTCGCTGCTGCAGATGCAGACTGTTGACCTCACGATACGTTACTAATGTTATAAAAGTCATTTTTCAATTCACAATTAATGCCATAACACATGTAAATCACAAAATTATTATTCTGATTAAAGTTAGGAAAAGCTGTACATTTTGTAAATACTACACATTACTAGGGCTGTAATGGTCACGTATTTGTCATGTACCGTTACTGTTTTACACTGGGGTTTTTGTATTTTCAAATTACAAATTGTTAATGAAATACATTTTCTCACACCAGTATTTTGTATTTTATTTTGATACATTTGATGAGTATTTGAAGTATTTGTAATTTGTAACAAATTACTCACTCCTATATATATGTTTACTTTATATATGCATAACTTATTCTTCATTCATTCATTCTGCTATAATAATAATGACCCCGAAGACAAACCTGTTAGACATGTACGAAATATATAGCATCCTCTGCACTGGACATCCTTCCTAAGAAATATTAACAAAGTACCAAGTTTATATGAAGGAAATATTTAGCGTTGTTGTAGCATGCAATAGAGATGGAGGTAAATAGCAGTGGTGACATGCCTTAGCGGGAGGTGCACAGCCTCATTGTGGGGGGCCAGCAGCCTGTGCTCCATTCTTCATGCCTCTTCTCTAATCTTACAGTTAAATGTTCCTGTTCCAGTGCATTATGGAATTGCGTGTGCAGAGGAAGGTCCGTATGGAACTGCCTGGGCACAGCAAGGTCACTTCATTGCCAAAAATAAATGAGACACAAACTTTGAGACACAAATTCCAATTTTTTGCTGAATGACAGACAACTATATTCCCATTGCCCAACAACAGTAAAAAATTTCCTCTCAGAGTAAATGACACAGATAATCAATTCAATTAAATTACATTCAAATAATTGATTCGATTATTTTAAATCTGACGTTTCCCTTCAGTGAATGATGCAACAAAAATTCACTTCATATAATAAAATCATAAGACTTAATATAACTATCCTCTGCATAAGACATTTTAAAATGCAGTCGTAAAAGGCTACAACTAATACATAATGAATAATAATACATCTATAACACATCATTACACATGACATAAAATATCACATATCCATAAATACCTTTTGAACCATGCAAGGGATTATAGGAATTACACGGCATGATAAGTGATCTTTGCAGACTCTAAGTGGTACCAGTAAAACAATTGATATAAATGCCATGACAGTATTGGATCATTGATAATGCATTTGTAATGGGTACTACCCTTAATCTTGAAATAAAAACAGCAATTTCAGTGATTAAAGGAAAAGGGTGTTAGTAATAGAGAGTGAAGATTTAACCAGAAATTTAACAGTTCAGCAAAACTCATGTCAGCTTTTGCAGTACATGGACTCAGCTAAACTGTCATCCATCCATCCACCCATTTTCGGTAACGGCCTGTCCTATTCAGGGTTGCGGGGGTTCCAGAGCCTATCCCAGAGGCTACGGCCACAAGGCAGGTGGAATCTGCATGCTTCTCTTGTGATCACACAGGCTTCCTGCGAGTGCTGTACTTTCC
>JAODKN010000114.1:11481575-11494328 GCA_026774425.1 Petrocephalus zakoni
GACAATGCATCATTCCTTCCATTGACACATACTCATTGTGCAAATACTCATTGAGCTACTATTCCACTCCGTCTCCTCAGCGACAAACCAATTATTCCATTGAGTTATCAACAGAGATGGACAACTGTCTGTGACAATGAGCTCCCAAACATAGGTAAAAAAAAATAATTTTCCCACTGTCTTAGAAATTATAACTTTACCCACTTTAATTAGTCTTTAAATTGCATGTTACAAATATGTACTTATACATACCTTTACAGTTACGGTTGCGAATTTTCCTGTTGATTTTGGACTTGTACTAATGTCCATTTATCTGGCATAGAGTTAAGAATGATTGCAACTAATTGGGCCTAAATTGCTTACTGAACAATAAGATAAAATAAAAACTTCATATTTTATTTTATCCTATAATTATGAATTGTATAGAGCTATATCATATTTATTTAGGCATTTCCTGTGAAACGATCTGACATAATTGACATAAGAAAAAAATAAGAGACCAAAATACAATACACTTATTGTATACTTTAAAAAATGGCAAGATGAACTGCGTTAGCTGACATAATTAGCATCCTATTAACACCTGCAGTGATGAGCCCAAGCTGACATAAAATGTTTTTTTTTTTATATTAGTAAAGATAGGAAATCTTGTTTTCTGGCTTTCTTTTTGCCTTTTAAAAAATATAAGTTATTTTGTTAAACCTTGTTCTAACAGAACCACATCTTCTGCTCTGGGGCTTTTTTATGAGATATGACTAATACTGGTTAATCTGCAGTGTTCAAATCTCTTTGAAATCCCTTGTTTTGCAATGTAACTTTTGGTTTAATAAAAATCAGTTTTTCATCATTCAGGTCTTCTGTAGCTCAGATTACAACCTTATACGCTTTTTTACACCCATGTTAATTGCATTAACGTTATCTTTTTAAATAAAATGCCTGGGTACACTGGTACTTGAACAGTTTTTTCTCCCATTACTGAAAATCAATGGGATATTAGCCTGGATGTCTGAATTTTTTTATTTCTGTGAAAACAAGTGAAGGGAAAAGATAACTGGTATTCTTAGATCTGTACATTTGTAATTATTTAGAATATGACCTTCATTGATTTTCATCCATCCGTCTTCCAACCATTTATCAAGGACTAAGTCATGGGGGAGGGTGATGGAGCCTCTCCCAGGCAGCGCCAGGTCAGTTCATAGCAGACACACAGACACACTCACACACTATGAGCAATTTGCCGCAGTTAGGATAATGCCAATTACCTTAACTGCATGTCTTTGGACTGTGGGAAGAAACTGGAATACCCAGATATTGCTCAACACAGAGAGACCAAGCAAACCGACATAAACAGGCAAACTATGTTTTTAATAGCATTTTTCTTTCACCCAATAATATGTTAAAAAGAATTCATAATAATACCAGTAATCTAAGCAGCAGAAATCGATAAACTACTTTAATGTGCATCGCATGAACATATCTTAAATATTATAATGTCTGACCAGCAAAGACTGAAAGTGTATTGTAGTGTAGTGTTGTCCAAATCGGTAAAAATATAAAAAAAAATTAATCTTTTATGCTAAGTAATAAAGTCTTGAAAAAATTTATATATTTAATGCCACATCAAACCCAAATGGGGACAGCATATGATCATTTTCAAAGGCGTGAGTAATTATAAATTCTGCTTATTTGCATGATATACATATCAAGTTGGCATACTTCCTAATGAGTGTTTTTGCTGTCAGCTGTGATTATAGCCATAACATAAACTACACATGGGCATCATGTTAGTGCAGTGGCTAGCATTGCTGACTCACACGTCCATGTTGGAGCCTTTAAATCCATATATGCGTGTGTGTGTATGACAGACCATTGCATTGTCAGAAAGTCCCTGTTATAAGCTGCATTTCCTGTCGACTGAAATGCATTACATCAAGCATGGGAATACTGAACATTTTCACTGAGGAGCATAGCCACTGAATAAGTGATGTTTTATTTACACATCCTAAAAAATGTTTTCAACAGATATGATATAATCCTTTGTGTGTTGTTTTATGGAATTTGCAGTTTTATTTAATGTAAAAGGCATGTTCAGCTTTAATTCTTTTGATCAAGATTTTGGCGCCCAAAAGAAATGCGAAATTTTAATAAATATGGATTAAATTTCATTATAGGACATGCAATAGTGTTCAACATTCATAATTTGGTGTTGTGCTTGTGATTTTTTATCTTTACTATTACATATATAAATGAAGCTTTAGTGGAGCAATTAATAAAACGGTTTTAATAGTTAATAACTGGAAAACTGAAAAATGTTACATTGCAGTGATAATAAGGTAAAAGAAAACAATATTACATTTATATAGTTACCAACTTAACAAAACGGGAATTTACCATTGACTCTGGAAGAAACTAATTGCTCTCTTTAAATAACTCATTTTCGCTAGTCTGTCAGATCACTATAATTTTCTCTTGGTCGAGCCTAAATATATATTCAGGCCAAAGTCATAACAAAAACATACTTCACTAAAAAGGCAATATTTACTGTCCATAAATTTGTGTTTATACTGCATTTATTGCCAAAGCACAAAAAAAGAAAATTACTAATAATGACTGGTTTCAGCAAATGCAATCCCATTATGTAAATGTATGAACTCAGAATTTGACCTGGAAACAAAAGACTGCTTAATAGTAACTATTAAGCAATACTTTATCAGATCAATTAAACAGAACTCCACTTTAATAAACAGGCTGCAGGCAGGTTGCCATAGCAACAAGCCTACGTGGACATATTATAAAAGCAGACACATGGCAAAATATTTATGAAAATGTACTCGCATAGCTAATCTAATGCCATTTATCTCATAGGAACAATAAGAAAACTGACCAAAAGCAAACCGAAATTCTTTTGATCACTTAATATTTCACAAACTGTATCAGAAAAGTGAACAGTAAAAATTTTGCCCAAAGATAAAAAATCTTGAAAGTTTTAAAGGTATAAGGCAAGTAGGGAAACAAGTATACACTAAACGCAATATTGGGATTATAGTATTATAATTACATAATATTATTATTAGGAATAATACAATTATAATGCAGAAAACTGTTTCTGTGCAGAATTCCAGTAACAATATTTCAGAACTGAACTTCAGAATCCAAAGCAGTAATGATAATCAATTTTGACCCATATCTGCAATGCTTCTGAGAAATTGAGAAAGTGCATGATAGAAAAAATGAAAAGACAGGTAAAATGAACATCAACATCTTGTACAATCCTCCAAGTAAACATCCTATTCATGGTTCTACATTTTTAGCTCTAAATATGCTGTTTAAAACTCCATCTAAACAAAGAACAGAGAATGGAATGGCAGGGGATTGAAGTGGTTCCAGCAAAACATTGAGTCATTTAGTAGAAATGGCATTTGTATTGAATTTGGGTATTTGGGACGCAATTTGAATCTTCCAAATGCAATTTCCGGTTCCATAATCTGGTGAGATACATGACCTCTCCAAATTTGTAATTCATTAGGGGAGAATAATTCCTGTCAGGGTTATCCACTGACGGATTCATCAGAGTGAATTTGTGTAGCCTAATGGACTGTTTGTCTCTACTGTGAAAGAAATCCCCTCATGACGGTATAAAATGAATATTAGACTGAGCATCAAGGGAAAAACATACCAATATAATTATGTTTATTACCAAACAACGGGTAGTCAAGTTTTTGGCCAAATATTACCAACTTTGGGTTGGTAATGACATGCATAAAAATAAAACTCCTCTTCCATGCTAGACTGCAAGAAAGCTGGGTGTAATTGCAAAACTTCAATACAATTTTAATCATATACCCATATATACATATTTAAGCAACTTATTACCAAATTATGGTGTTGTAAGCGCATTATTCATTTGCTTCTACTTGCCTTTGCTTGTCCCAAGAAAAACATGATAAATGTTCATCTACTGTCAATAAGTGGGCATTCACTGTGAATTCATGTAATTTAACTTTAAACATAATAAAACATATAGCTTGTCTTTCTGAATTTGGAACTTTACACACCTATTTACACATATGATGGGGAAACTGATGCCACATAGCATGGACATGCAAACTCCAAACACAGAGCGTGGGATTCTAACCCCCAACCGAGGAGGTGCAAGACAGCAAGGTGACCCACTGTACCACTGCGCCAGTATTGGAGAATTTTAATTACTGATGTTTTTAAAATTGATGTGACCGTGGCTTCCACTATTCAAGGGACATTCCATATTTTCTTAATGCCAAAAATTTAAAATATATTTCATATATTAAATATAGTTAAATTAAATACAGTAAAATTCCTTGACCAGGATCGTCTAGCTACTATACGCCCTGAAGACTCAATTCTAAGTTAGCTCCAAGGAATGCTATTTCTCATGCTCACAGTCATTTGTACAGTCACACAGTAAAAATAAGCAGCAGCTACTCATTCACACGCCTGAAAGATACATACACTCACTCACACCTGCTCTTCTGCTTCTATGCTTTCAATAAATTTTACGTCAGTGGTATCCTTGCTGAAATGTTTCATTTTGTTTTCCGCTCATTATTAACGTGAAAAGATATTCCTGACCTGAAGGCATTTTGCAATAACTATACACTCAAGTAGTTAAGTCTGAGGAGTTTTATCAAGGGTCATCAAATGAAGATGGCTTCATTGAATTTTGCTAGCAGGCTTGATTCAATACAATCAATAGTAACTGTGTTTAACATTAAGTGCTCCTGATTGTGATAATGCTTTGTCAGTCAAATTAGTTTACGACAATACCAGAACTACTAACCATTGAGCTGAAAAGCGATAGTGGGTGCTGTTGGAAAACTGAGAAATTGGCATTGACGGTTACTAATGATAGCAAGGTACTGCTGGAAAAATCTATACCTGTGTCTGCATTACACATAAGCATACATTACATGAATATAAAGGCTAAGCTTCTGTGCCTATGATCAGATTTGGTCAACAGTTCGAGCCCGGCCTCAGCAGAATAGTTAGGAATCAATAAAAGTGTCATTAGAATTGAAAGGCAATTAATTGTCATTGTTGACACACAGCGCACAACAACAAAACATCTCCTCAGCATTTAACCCATGTGAGACAGCAGTGGGCAGTGGCTTCAGTGACCAGCACCTTGCTCAGGGTACCTCAGCAGTACTTGCATGTCGGGGATCAAACCAGCAACCTTTTGATTACATAATGGCTTCCCTAACCATTACACCACCACACATTATTAGGAAAAGTATCTTTCTATTTGAGGAGGTACAGATAATGTTTTGGTACTAGTAACTAACCAGAAACGTATGTACTGATCCCATGTTTGTTCATAATTAATAAATCATAACGATTCATATATTCATATCTTGCAGTTACTGTATGTTTCCATGATTTGTACTTGAGCAGTAGCTTGAGTTACTTGAGTTACAGTATAGGAATAGTGCATGCAAATAGTATAAACACTAACTGGCAGAGGACTATCACTGCTACATGTAGCAATTCACAACAAAACTTTACAATTACCACAGTAATTGAAACATTTCTTAATGATACCACACAGTGACAGAATACAAAAGATAGTTCTCAGAAATTTAGCAAACTTGGTCCCATTATTTTTCTTTTTGAGACTAATAAAAATGAAACAACAATGATCTAAAAACAGTCTGATGACTTAGATCACAGAAAATATAGGGAACAGAATAATCACAAAATATGAAAAACAGAACATTTCTCTATGGATTTAAGATGCAATAAATGGATATTGTTGACTTATTATTAAGACAATATTGTGAAGAGCTTATCAGGCCAATATAAAAGTAAGTAAAGTGGAAAATCACTTCAGATGTTTGAGATGTCAGTGGCCTGTCCACACATAAATGATCAATCGCAAAGCATTACCTGTAATTGAAATACTCTTGAGAGTAACAGAAATAATTAAACATTGCTTTGGAGTTTGGAGAAATTATAATTCTCAATAATTAAGGAAAAATACAATGTATGCATGCCTATACAAATGTATGTATTAACAATATTGTCATTCTCTTACATACTGCATTCTATCACTAGAACTCTTAGGAGATTGTTTGGACAATATATTAATTAATTCATACCATATTGTAATGCCATATTCACTACACTTTTGGCATGACACATAAAAAACACACAAACACATACTCAGGTTGTGCCCCAAATGGATTTTCAACTAGGCCCTAAACCTTTTCAGGCACACTGATGCTGAATAGCCCTTTTAGCTGTTGCCATGCCAACCTCTGCCAGCAGAACATTCAGCTGTACGTTCATCCCAAAGACAGCCTTGCCAGATGTCTTCAACAATTTGCCCTGAAAAGATTTTAGTCTATCATGGTTATTAGGAGACAACAATCAGGCGATAGGATATATGTGGGGCTTACTCTTACTCGGTACTCTCATTGCTGGCCAGTTGTCTCCTACATTATTCCAAGTGTCAAAAATACATGCATATGACTATGTGTGTATCTGTTTGCTTTTTCGTTTGTTCGTCTGTTTATATTTGGTAGCACAGAGCTAATTATTCTGAATAACACAAAATATTACTAGTATATTTTGAATATTTTCGTATATTGAGAGTTGTTGCTTGAGAGTGTTAAACTGTTCTGGTTGAAATGAACCAGCACCAGCACCCACAAAAAAAGGTATGTCCCTGATTCCAGTCAACATTCTTACCTGCATATCCATTATTTCATTGATTACTTGAGGGAAAAGCAATTCCTTTACATGACAATTTATAGGATTTATGGAATATCATGGATAAAATTCCATTGCAGTATATAAATACATGTAAAGTGCATGAATGATATCAAAGTAATGTTTGCAAGCAATGAGTCTGGTATATAATTTTTCATACCTCTTTTGGCAAAGATAGCACACAGCATATTCCATATTTCCAGCCAGGGAGTCAACTTCCAGGAAGTATTGCAGCTTGTCCTCTGACCTTAGGTTAATTTATGGTTCAGTTAGGAAGGGGTTGAGGATTAGGGTTAGGTCTAGCTGAAGGCCTAGGTATTTAAATCATACTCTTGCTAAGAGTGTTCAGTTAATAGGAAATTACATATTAAGTTTTTTTATATATACAATTAATTCCATCAATGGCACTACTTAAGGAAGTAATGAAAAAATTGTAAAGAGGGAAATGCGTCCATTTTTTATCCCTTGGTCCAGAACTCCTGACTCTGAGCAGACACTTTTCAAAGACACTTTCAGCATTTTATGTCATATAAAGACATAATTGTTCATTATTCACTTGCTGTAGACACTTAATACAAAGCAGCTTAAATAGCTTACAATGTAGTACCACTTCTAATTCAAACAAGCTGACCTTTACTGAAGAAATTCAAATTATGTACAGAATGGTTCTTACAGTTAATTTTTTTATCTTGTGATGAGCATTACCTACAAAGTGCAAATACATGAAAACTTGAAACTTGAAGCATTCAGAATGAACCATTGATAATAAACATCCAATGTAATTATACTGATGATTGTTTACATAAATATGAATTATCTGTAATTTTATGAGTACTCATAAAGTCAGTGTTTGCAAAGCATTGCATGCATTATAATTAGATTTTTTCAAAAGAATCATAATAAAATTAACCTTTTCTCTAACAATATTACAACATATATTGGTAGGAAAAATGGAGATGCCTGAAATATTATTTAATTTTTTCCTTCATTCCAGCTTGTCAGCAAAGCCATGTTATTACAGAAAAATGCTGCTTCTGGTGGTCTGTATAACAGCAATTATTTGTAGTACAAAAGGACATTTTCTAAGGTGAATATGGCATTGAGAAAGTCAATTAAATACCTTGCAAAGCACTCCCATCTAAAATTACACCTGTCATGTCAAGGAGATGCAGTGTTGGACAAGTAAATGAAAGGAATCGGGATTTTAGAAATCCTATGTCCATGTTTACTTTATGGTGAGCGATTTGACTGAGAATTAAATGGATGTAGAGTGCTAAAACAGTGCAACGTTAACAATACTGGATTTACCCACTTGTCATTGCATGCAGAAATATTTGTTCACATCTCAAAAAAAGATATATTCATTAATAAATTATATGCATGATATTAATACAGACATGGATCCCATTTAATATAAGCATGGTAGCCATCAAGCAGCTTATTCTGACAAGCAACAATATGAGCTACTAAGAATGGATTAAATAAACTATATGTTATACTTTTGGATTTGCCAATGCATGCTTTGAAGTTTGCAGATCTATTTTCCAGTTTTAACATAGCTTGATAGATTTTCTGAAGCACTTGACATTAAATATATCTTGTTTTTGCTTACACATTTTCAGAAGTAGAGCAGAGTAATTGTATTTGACATTCTCATATGAATGCATTATAGATTCTGATCATGAAATAAAACCGCATCAAATAATATGAAGTTAAAATTTTATTTACAAAGGCACATTGAAAAGAGGTGAAAATACATATTTAATAGCTAATATAAGTATGAGTTCTCTATTTTTGTAGCTGTTGATTTAATTAATGTGAAAATATAATTTACACCAATTGGTCCAACCCCTATGTTTAGTTTCTCGTTACAAGTTTAATTTCTGCATGTGTAAAAGGATGAGAAGAAGAAAAAGAAGGAATTTCCGCTTAAACATTCTCTCTGATGTCTTATCATATGTCCTTGTCAACACCTCATTATGGACCTGGAGACACTAATTTGTTATGGTTTTTTCTTTAACAGTAAGATCATTAGAAATGTTGTGTTTGTCTTCCATGACGTGTGCAAAACAAAGCTTTCTCATTACTTCATGTGTCATTTACGCTTTCATGTTTACAAAAAAAACATAAGGAGACATGATCAAAATTATGATTCACAAAGTAATTTATTTACAAATCTGTTTCACTATGATGAGAGAGAATAGTGACATTGGGAAGCAAACATTTTACAACACCATACATTTACAAGCTCACCACATTTTCTTAGCTGACCCTAGTGTATCTCACTGTGTAACATGAATTACATGCCTGTTCAACCGAAAACATAAGCTCAACCTGAAAAAATGGTGAGCTATGAGGAACAGATTTACATCTACTGAGCTCCTCCATAGGTAAACTCTATTTCGAAAGTTAAAAAACAAAAAAGTCACACAAACAAAAGAAGTCAGCTAAACTTACATTTTACCTTTTCAGCATTTTTGTATTTGAGTATTTTTACAATATCTAAATAACAATCTTAACGGCATTTTCTATAAATTTCTAATACAAAAAATCCCAATTCCTTTTTAAAATTTATAGAACTGACTGCCAGAAAAACTGCCTTTCAGAGCAAAAACAGTGCAAAACGTCATGAAGGCAAACAGGCTGAACTTTCTGCAGACATGAGTATCAGAATTCGGTCTCTCAGTCATTAAAAGCTTCACACACAGCAGACCGAATGCCTTAAAATGCATGCTTTAGAAAAAAGGCACAAACTTCAAAGATTTTTCCCCTCAGAAAATAACAACAACATGTGAAATAGTAATTTCAATTCCATATAAGGCTTTAACCCTGTGAGCTCAGCTTCCACTGTCTATGACTGATTTTTAGAAAGACTGTGTTCCTTGTCTGCAGTCAGGGTCATGAGCAAGCTTGGCTTAGATTATATTAATAACTTGTCTACTTTCCCCTTGGTTTGCCCCTTTTATGAGATTCTGTCCTTTGATTTGGTTTTAGAATCTTTCCTCCGAAAGCTTTTATTGATCTGTTACGATGAAAAGCAAATCAGGCCTCACATTTATGGGCTGAACAGGCAAATGGACATCTTGAGTGCCCCAGAGCTGGCAGTTCAGAGCTAGCTTGTCCAGCGCAAAGGCAGGAGATAAGATTTTATTGCGCGCCCCAAAACTTTAAGTAAAGACAGAGCTTCATAAAATTAGGAATGTACTGCATCACCACACATTTTCACCATGGCAGTCAAGTGTTGTCCTAACTTAGTCCTAAACATAATTCATGACCAGCATGCCTGGTGGGGTTTGCAGAGATGCTTTCATGAGAAACACAGTAGTAAAGGAATAAATTCATCCATGGATTCACCAAGGTAAAACATTTTATCATTTACAGAGCTCAGGTTTTAGCATGAAACTAGTAACCTGTTCTCAAATACACTATCATGGGAAAGGCAGGAAACCAACACAACTCATAAAATTCATTTTTTAATAACGTGGAATAGAGAATTATGTGAAACACTGATTAATTAATTAATGATTAATTCATGAATTATACTTTGTAAAGTTACATACATATTGGATTTGGCAATGCAGGCTTTGAAGCTGGGAGATGTTTTACAGTTCTTACATGTCTTGATACATTTTCTGACATTAAATATATTTTGTCTTTGCTCTTTGGCTCAGCAGAACATGATGGGGGCAAAGATATAGAAAGGTCAAATGAAGGCAAATAAATACATTTTATTTTCCAAAAGACATATAAGGATTAAACCAGGGCTATTAATTAAATCATGTGTTATAACTGCATAGACATGACTCCCAGTTCTTTTTATCTCCCCATTTGTATTTTTATTTATGAATTTAAATTCATAAGAGCTTTTACCATGAGCTTTTTTTCCATAAAAATACATATCCATTCCAAAATTGAAGAAAATCACCTGAACTCGAATACTGCACTTGCATTTGTTACTTAACTGCTGAAGTCAAGACTTTCTTTGAAGCTACATTTTGAGTGTTATCATTGAAAATTCAATGTCATTTTAGACTTTACAATCCATATTGATTTATATTGATATGCCATGTATTTGTATTATGATAGGCATGACAACATGTAATTTACAAGCAGATGAAATTCAATTACTAAAATAAAAGTCCACTTAATTCCCTAACCTTCCTCATAGACAGCCATACACATCATCCAGTGGCCATGCATACTGTTGTTAAACAATCTATTTAAATTAGACAAAGTAATTTAAAGTTCAGATACATTCGCTGAGTTTGAAGTTCTGGGTGGAAATTTCAGCAAACCCTCCCTCTAGCTTATAAAGATTCATGGGGAAACTGTCAGAAACTGTGCAGGGGTGGGACATAGTCATCAAAACACCACGGTAAGCACAAATCTGTATCAGCAATCAAACCAAATCAAACTTTGTTGTGCCAAAAAGACAGCTTAAGACCAAGTTGTAAGTACTTGAGCTTATCGATATGATGTTGATACATCAGGTCCATAAAAATAGGTGAAAAAATATGGCAAATGTTATACCTATACAAGACAATAATGATGGCAACCTTGGTCCTCTTAGCCTGACAGACTACAGCACAGAATCACAGTAATATTAAATAATTTCTGGTGGAGTACAACCCTTGTAAACAAATTAAAGATGTATGATATGAAAAATACAGGCCTGGGTAGATAGTGTTGTATAATGTTAGCATGACTGGGGGAAATGTGCAGTCATTTGGTCATGTACCTGTAAAGAGATCATTTTTTCTACTATAATACTCACTCCAGTAATTTTCTTTCAAAACCAACCAACCAAACAAACAAACAAGCAGACAAAACAACTTAGGGATATTCCAGAAAGCTAATTTAGAGCAGAATCCTGAGTTAAAAGCTTGAACCAGATCACTTTCCATTTAAGAAACTGAGATTAGATTGGGCATTAGGCAATCAATGTGGCAAAGAAAGCTTGGAACTAAACCTACTCGACAGCGGTTCAGTTTCACTAAACTCAGGATTTAAAGTGCCGGGTTGGGACTGCGTCAGCGACGGTTGACACAGTAGCGGAAATTCTTCAGGTTAGTCATTCTCTGGCCAATACCTTTTCGAATGGTACCATTTCTCATCCCAGTCCATAATTTATTCAATCGCTTAATGTTCCCCTGGGATCAGTAAGGTCTAATTTGATTTGACTAAAGTTTATCGTATTTATTTGAACATCCGTTTCCAGCTTCTCATTTAAAACATTACATAACAAAACATAAACAATTGATAATGTAGGATTCAGCAGAGAAAAATTGTAAAAGGCTACTGCTTATTTTTGTCGTTTTCCCAGACACAAACCTCAGAAAACAATTAAAGGATACCACTATGGACTATTTTTCTACAAATTAATCAATTGACTACATTAATGATGGGTCGATTAATCTAAATTAATTATCATCCAGTAAATCAAGTCAACAGTTTAAGTTAATTTTATTTTGATGACAACAAACTGAATGTCATTGCAGGGCTTTAGATAATGGACGCCAGCTTTAAAACATTATCAGACATTTTTATTGCCCTCAATTCGGTAAGCAGACTAATAGTATGGCTATAATATCAATGAGATATATATTGTGATGTCCAAATGTTAGTAATCTTTATAAATTCAGCATATACTTATGCATATCAAATTCAGTTAGCGGACTCTTTTTGGTAAATCATGGAAGTGGTAAGGAATGTAGTCATGGTGAAGAAAGGGACAGCTCAGCAGCCACAACATCTTTTAAAATGGAAGGTATTGCTGTATTTTATACAATTTTAGTTTACAATAACAACATTGGTCCCAACAAGTCCAAGAGGCATGAACACACACATTGGCACCATTAATCAATGTAGAATAAGCCAAGATTTTAGCCTAAACATTTTCACAATCACTTATTCAATGGAAATTCTAAGGTAGCACGCACACACCTTTATGACTTTAATAATAAGAACATAAGAACATAAGAACTATACAAACAAGAGGAGGCCATT
>JAODKN010000114.1:11503004-11515315 GCA_026774425.1 Petrocephalus zakoni
GCACATTGTATGTTGTTGCACTTTATGTACAGTCTGTAAATAATGTCTTTATGTCTGTATTTATCCTGTGCTTTTTTTGTTTTGTTGTATTGCAATGTACCAGAGAGACACCAACTGCCAGAAAAAAATTCCTTGTGTGTGCCACACACACACTTGGCCAATAAATCTGATTCTGATTCTGATTCTGACAATCGCACACTTTGGGCATCTTAAACACAGTGATTCCTCTGACTGCATGTTTTTTGGATTGTGTAAGGAAACCAGCCTGCCTCACACAGAGCCAGTGGTCAGGAATAAAACACATTGCCTGGAAAGGAGGACCATGGTGATATATGTTAAATATTTGCTGTTAAAGCCTAAATATTGTAATCTGATTTTAAATTATAGAATATAGATGCATAAAACATCTGAAAATGGTTAAGAAAGATTTTGCTGAAGCAGAAATTTGTTATTTCGTTTGTTCATTGTTATTCTTCCCATTCTTCCCTATGATATTGAAAAAATGTAACTTATTTGCTACTAGGGGTGCAGCAACAGACACCATGCATTCTACCCCATACAGTCAGTCATATTACACTTTTAATGTACAACCCATAGCTAGATACTTAGTGGTTTCCTTTAAGGAAGCTTAAGTGACCTTGATCACATTTCTAAAAGCATATCATGGCTACCAAAACAAATCCATTTTTAACCTCATTGTTATGGAAGCCCCAATACAGGATATAAAAAGCATCACCCGAGTTATATGATGTCATGAGCATAGTGTATGCTATTGATTATGAGCTTAAATGAACAAATGAAATGTCACTCACTGTTATTAGTCTGACATTAAGTACTCATAACAGACTGGATTACAGTCAATGGAAGAATGTAAAGGTGTCCCAGATTTATAAAATATGTACAAAATTATACTAAAAATAAAAATCTTCAAAATATCAATATTTAATGCAAAGAACTGTTAAAATTGTTAATAACCAAATGTTAATAAGTACATGATTAGGTTTTTCTCAAAAGCAAACTTCTGATGTTAAACTTAGGCATTGACATAAAACTTCTAATGCATTTTCATTTGTAACGACTGCTTCATTGACTGATATCTAAAAAGAACGATTGCATTCCTTTATGTAAAATCATCTTGCATCATGAATAATATTAATAGATACAATGCAAATTATGAATAAATATTTCAAGATTCAAAGTGAGTACATAATCAAATTCAAAAGGTGCTCTGTTTCTGAATAGCTGCCACTGATTGTCCTGCACAAAGCGATGATGATATGCTTGTGTTCATTAAGCCAGGGGTCAACCCTTGTTCGCCGATAGGAGCTAATTGTTTCTCCTCCCCTCCAAACACTTGGGAGGGTGCCTGCACAAATTTATAATGGAAACTATGATTAAACAGCTTAAAACGGTTACCCAAAGCTCTGCGTCTCAGTGTATGCCTTGCTTGGACGAGCCCCTGGAGCAGAACTCTGCCTCAGACCGGGGAAAGAAAGCCCACAGAAACTCAAGCTGTGGGATACGTAAAACCTTTGTCAGCCAAACAATGGACAAAACCAACATTGCCTGGGAGGAGAAATTTGAGCATGCAATCTGTTAGACTTTATGTGCTGATAAGAGATGGGATCCTGCTCTGCTTTTCTGAAGTGAATACAGTAAACACAAAATCCAGTCAGAACAGGTCATTGTAAGTCTCCCTAGCCTTGGGCTCAACATGACACTCAAGTGCTACTACAAGTAAAAAGAAAGGTAATTCTGCATACATTACAAACTACCTCTTTTGTAAACTCAGAGGCTAAAATATCACTGGTCTTTCAAAATGGAAGAAAAGAGAGATCGAGAGGGGGCCCATGGTGATTTGTTGCATTTTCATTACAACTACTTTGTGATTGCACGGGGAGTAATCATAGATCTAAATATGTCTAAAAGTGACTGTTTTCTAAATGTGTAACCTAAAACGACCCCCACTTAACAAATGAGGCTCTGTTTTCCAAGTGATGAATCTCACAATGGCTTATCAAAACATCCTATATATATATTTATAATTGAGGCCACGGTCATTTTAATTCTCAGACCTAACAACAAATGTAATTGTTGACCGTTGCTATACTTGATCACCAGAAAAAGCTACCCGGATCTGTGAACTTAACTTTGACAATGGGCTAAATCTAGCATGACCTCTTCATATACTAACACAGTTTGATAGCATATAAATGTAATTTTCCTCAGTGCTGTTAAGTATACATAAAATAATTGATGCCAAATACCTAAATTAAGGATATGTGTTGCATAGACTTCGTAATATATTACTAGGTGACTTGGCACTTATCCATTGTACTGTATATGTCTGGATCAGTTTATTGTCTATGCTTTATCTGGTGCATTCTTGCCAATGAGATAAGATGCAATTTCAGTTGCAATGAGCTCATTTTAAATCCATTTTTAATTTTTTTTAAGATGATAGATGCCTTTTTTCCATGTATTGTAAGGATCCATTATTAAAATAAAACGATTGATATAGTCTAAATTTTCCCATGTCCCATGATTTGCCAATTTGACATTGTTTCCAGCCTCTCATCTTAACAGACTTTAAGTTCTTTTGGACATTTGGTTTTCTTAACCTTCTACTTCTAAGATGACCTTGTCTTGTGTATTAGCTAAAGTGGACAAATACACCTTTTGCATTCATCATATCACAAGCCTCCTTTTGTAGATAGAGCAATTGCAGCGGTACACACCTCCGATCCCCGACGCTCATACCACTCACACATATTCACAAGAATGCCACATACTGTAAGGAAAGGAAACCGTGTTCCGTAAGTGAAAGTGTATGAGAAACAGAACCACTGCTATGCACACGGGCTCAGGCTGAGAAATGAAAACCAGCCAGTCTTGTGTGAGTCTGCCTCTGTGTGATGCACCCATTCAGTAGACATCTGCCTGTGCCGGGCTGATGCTGCACATAAGCCTGTCAGACAAAAGAGCCTAAACACATCCAACAGGCTGCAAATCCCCCACGCCGCTAGGGCCTCACTTCATTCCTTTCCACAGCTAATTGCCAACAGCAGCTCCTTGAATAATCCGGTGTTCCTTTTCTCAAGGCTCTTGTAAGGCTCAGCACTACATTACCTTGCAGTTCATAGCATGTGGAGACTCAGTATCCTGTAGCAACAATTCAGCATTGCTAATGTAACTATGTATAATACTTTCGGCTCCCCTTTGTTAAACTCCTCCTTCCACATTTCCTTCTCGTGAGCTTAATTATCAGTGGTATCGTTCTCAACTGTACTTCTCGTGTGTAGAATAAACATAACTATAGTATGAAAGTATGTGATAGCATAGATTCATATGTTTGTATTTTATGACTTACACAACAGTACTACTGTTTGCTCCAATGGAAATTCTGACTCATGCTGGTCCAGGGGCTTGTTTCACAAAACACAGTCTAGCTAGATAACTTGTTGGATTTAAGGTACACCAGTTAAATTGTCTTTGTCTTTATTCACTTACATTTAGTCCAGACTACCTTAATTAAATCTAGCAAGTTAATCCTGCTTCGTGAAACATACCCCAGATACAAAAATTTTGACTGCACTACAGACCATACCATACCAGACCAGTACCATAACTGATTAATGCAAACATATTTAAAATGACATATAACATCTACACATAAAAATAAAATTGACACTAAATATGCTATATTAATACATGAAATTGATTAATTTAGTTTAAAAGACACCAATACATTGATTTCTGGTGTTCCAATCACTTCCATGCCCACAGGTGTATAAAATCAAGCACCTAGGCATGCAGACTGCTTCGACAAACAGTTGTGAGAGAATGGGTCGCTCTCAGGAGCCCAGTGAATACCATGGTAGGATGTGCAATAAGTCCATTCGTGAAATTTCCTCATTACTAAATATTCCACAGTCACTTGTTAGTGGTATTATAAAAAAGTAGAAGCAACTGGAAACAACAGCAACTCAGCCCACAAAGTGGTAGGCCACAAATCACAGAGCAGGGACAGTGCATGCTGAGGCGCACAGTGTGCAGAAGTCCTCCAAACTTCGTGACCTCTTTACCTCCAGCCCTCAAATGTCATGAGGCCTTCAGATTAGCTCAAGAACAGTGCACAGAGAGCTTCATGGAATGGGTTTCCATGGCCGAGCAGCTGCGTCCAAGCCGTACATCACCAAGTGCAATGCAAAGCGTCAGATGCAGTGGTGTAAAGCACACTGCCACTGGACTCTATAGCAGTGGAGACGTGTCCTCTGGAGTGACGAATCACGCTTCTCTGTCTGGCAATCCGATGGATGAGTCTGGGTTTGGTGGTTGCCAAGAGAACGGTACTTGCCTGACTGCATTGTGCCAAGTATAAAGTTTGGTGGAGGGGGGATTATGGTGTGGGGTTGTTTTTCAGGGGTTGGGCTTAGTTCCAATGAAAGGAACTCTTAATGCTTTAGCATACAAAGCCATTTGGAGAATTTCATGCTCCCAGCTTTGTGGGAACAGCTTGGGATGGCTCCTTCCAGTTACAACATGACTGTGCACCAGTGCATAAAGCAAGGTCTATAAAGACATGGATGAGCGAGTTTGGTGTGGAGGAACTTGTCTGGCCTGCACAGAGCCCTAACCTCAACCCGACAGAACACCTTTGGAATGAATAAGAGTGGAGACTGCGAGCCAGGCCTTCTTGTCCAACATCAATGCCTGACCTCAGAAACGCTATCCTAGAAGAATGGTCAAAAATTCCCATAAACACACTCCTAAACCCTGTGGAAAGCCTTCCCAGAAGAGTTGAACATGTTATAGCAGCAAAGGGTGGGCCACCTTCATATTAAAGTCTATGTATTAAGAATGGGATGTCATTTAAGTTCATGTGTATGTAAATACAGGCGTCCTAATACTTTTGGCAACATAGTGTATACTGTATTATCTATTGTATAAACATGCTTACTTTGTATTGATCATTTTATTATTTTTATTATTATTATTATTATTTGTTGTTGTTGTTGTATATGTTCTGTTTTATGTTTGGTCATAGTAGCAACTGAGGTAGATGTCAGTGAGTGAACAGTTAATACTGTTGAATGTGTCTGCTGACAGGCCAAAGACAACAGAGGCTTGAAGCTTCAAACATGATTTCAGACCACCTACAGATGGTCTGATACAGATAGTTTATTTATTTAAGGAACTGTTTAAAATCAATAAAACCAACGACCTTTGAGTAAGGCTAGTGACAAGTTGTCTCACCTCACTAGGAGCTATATCCCAGTTAATGATTTAATTGCGAAAAATTGTGATTTGACATATCTTTCTTCATTTGTTTGTATTTTTAATATTATTGGCAGATGCACCGAGCACATCACTCTGTATACTTGTCTTTGTGGAAGGACGACAATAGCCTGCTTCCTTCATAACATGATATATTGCATTAACTTACAAAATGTTTAACAACAGCCCCTCATTTCCTTTGCAGTTCAGCAGACTTGTGGTTTTTTCTGTATTGGTTATTTGTCAAAGGACTGAGCCAATTGAAACATGGTGCCTGGCATTGGAAATGAAGGAGGAATGCTTCTCTTTGCTGGATCTTATCAGTAATACCCTCCAGATTTACCCTAGCATCCTGAAACCCAGTAAGCATGTAAATTAGGCAATAAATATAATGTGACACACAGAAGTGCAGCCATTGTTTGGACTGAAATGGAAAAGATACACTTGAACACCCCCTAGAGCTTGTGTAAGCAGTGCTTTTATGGAGACTAATGCTGAGGGTCACATTCATACAACTACCTCCTCCTCCTCATGTCTTCCAAATTTTTACATTTTATCACTTTCTTTGGTTATTATTATTGTTGTTATCATGATTATGGTTGGTTGCTATTTTATATATTTGTATTTAACATAAATATTCTTAGTATTTAATCTTAACATTGTTATTAAAACTAATATTATAAAATATTGTTATATTGTTTACAATTGTGCTTGTGTGTGTGCTAATGAATTCCATTATAGTCAGAGAACACAGCTCTACCAAACAGTTTGAGTGACTTGTCTCTCTCAGGCACCCTAGCCTTAATGGACAGGTGTCCACTTAAACACTCAGGCAAAGCTGACACTAATGGATTGTTTTATATGCATCCTTTGAGAATGGAAAAGCTTAAATACTGAAGTATCCTGGTTCTGTGGCTTTCTGAATAAACATTGGAGTTTAATTTTCCCAGCTAATGCATTTATAGAACTTAACCTCCATTTAACCACGGAATTTCGAAACAATCATACAGGTCAATCCGGACAAGAAAACATGCTAAATATTCTTGTTTTAAAAATGTTTCCCTAAATACTTGTTTGCTGTTTTATTAGGACACAGTAAGACTTTCTTCCATATTCAACTCTATGTATAATCAAACATTCAGTGTTATTCTCTTATTTGTTCAGTGACGAAAAATTGCTAACCAATTCCATCATAAATCAAGTAGCTTCTGTTTCCCGGTTGTTCAATATTGATTGTATAATCAACAGTATGAGGGTAAAAGTGGTTGCTTTCATGTGCAGGGTTCCTTAACTCAAGTAGATTGATTAAAACGCCAACACCTTTTTTCACAACCGCATGGTGCTTCTTGATAAAATGGAGAGAAACTGAATAGCAATCAGCTTACTCAGTTTGCCTTTTCCCATGAAATAGCTATAGATCTGTTAAATTATTTTATCAATAATGGGAATTGCTATTATTTTGTCACAAAGACAATGTTACCATACTTATATATTACTGTGAATAAAACCTAGCCCTTGCTACAATATATACGAAAGGAATATATATATATATACATGTATGATACAAGCATATATACTGTATGATAGGCTGGTGAAACAAGGAAACAGAAAACAAGGAAAATCCTTGTGCATCAGCTTTAGTGGTAGTGAAGACAATTTCAGACATTTTAATAAGCCTTTTATTTATTTAAAACAACCATAGTCATCTATAGGTGCATACATACGTACACACACACATATATATATATATATATATATATATATATATATACATATACATATATATATGTGTGTGTGTGTGTGTGTGTATATGTATGCGTAAGTGAAGCATGTACAGTAAGTACACTTTAACATAGAAGCTGCATGCCATCAATATGATTACTCACTGCATTTTCTTTGAAAGAAATTCATGTAAACTTGTTACTCATTATAGATACAAATACTTTATGAAGCTTTAATCTAAATTGACATGCATTATCTGAATGGGTTATAAAGGTGCCTTATGGTCATGGCCTACAATACATACATACATGATAAAGCGTGAAAATGCTTTTTGAATTGCTGTATTGTTTATGAATACTTTTATATGCTTTTTAGATGCTGCTTATTAATGTTCTATAATTATAAATGTATTATGCAGGTGCACTTAATATAATTCGTTACCTAGTGTTAAATGCACAGGTATAAGGGGTCTTCAAAAATGTGCCTATGAAAACAAAATGCAGATTTTTTGCAAATCACAAATCTTTTAATAGCAAAGAAATGTATTGTTTTCATTACAATGTGTTTCATTCATATTATAAATGTGTGAATTTTTTCTTTCCAAATTATACAATTTGTTTAGCTTTTAAATATAAATCTTACATGCATAATATGATCTAAAAACATAAACAGTGAGATGTTTGTTTACATTAGCAACTTTACACTGTTAATGTGTTTATTTCTTTTTGGTTTTGGGTGGTGCTTGTTTTTTTCAAGATTTATTGCACATGCAATTCCATCAACACCTGCACCAGCATATCTTCAAAAAATCTCTATGATCTATGCAAACAATACACGATATAATTATGAATTTCCCGCCTGGACAACAATGACTGAAATTCTCTTCAATTATTCCCCATGGTAACAGGAAAAAAAAAGACAAAAAGACCTGGTCTGTACGCGGAGAGCTGCCTGACTGAATCTGCAGAAGTGTATTTCTTGACTCATGAATACCCAGCACCACTTTCCACATATACTTCAGGGCCATAAGCCTACATGGTAATTATATGCTTCGGAACACTTAACTTAAGTACCCCAATAATATAGTGAGAGCATATGCTCTCTAATCCTACCTGAAATCCCAAATAAGATTCAGGGTAAAACTCCGTTAAAGACATTGATGACCTAATTTGATTTTCAGTCTGGAGTTATAGAGGCTGGCGTTTTCTAGATCACAGAGAAAACAGCCCTTGCAGAGGAATAAAAAAAGAATATTTCAAGGAAACATGTAATTCTTGTCTTGTCTTACAGGCTAACTTGTTCATTTTGAATAGTATACTTTAAAATTTAGTTATGAAGTAAGAGATGACAGAAATAGTTCTAGACAATACTGTGATGAAAAATCAATAAATAGCATCCTATCTCTTAGTGTCATCTAGTGGTGAAATTTTCTTACTGCATAACGCAAACTTGTTCGGCCGCAACGTAAGTTTAAGAGTCAAGGGAATTCTTTGTTTTGTCCTCTTCAGCCCCTTTCCCACCTCTGTCAGAGTGGGTTCACAGGGCAGGTCAGGCCCTTCAACCCCCGTCCTCCTGCTTCTGTCCCTTGATAGGTCACAGCATGTCACGGAGGAACTCGAAGCACGCTGCGGTGTAAAGGCCCTGTCATGCCTCTGTTTAGATGAGCTGTCTGAGTGACTGGGCGTAGTTAAGGGACATCCACTGCCAATAGAGCAGGGTCCTCATGCTGAAGTGGGTAGCACTCGGGGGATTCTTACGGATCGAGCCGACGTGCTAGCAATCCGACTGCAGACTGCAGTAGCCGAGGCTCATGGAGGAAAGTGGTCTCCTTTGACCCCACACTCACCTCTCCCTCATCCAGCAATGGGTCCCAACCCCAGCCGGCAGCATAACCCAAGAAACACAGTTTCCTTCTGTCTAACTAATGGCATTGAACAACCACTGGGTTACACAGACTAATACAGCATGAGTCTTTTCAGCCAACCTCTGGTTCAGGCATGTACATTAAAAATCAATATCTAATGACGGGGTTTGCTTTTTAAGTGACCATTCAGTGGCCACCTTGATGTAAGTCTTGTACGACGTACCATAGCTAAAAAACCTTGATGGTGCTCAGATTTTCACTGAAATATTAATTTAACTCTTTTTTATTTGTGACAAATAAATCATAATGCAAGCATCAGGCATCACTTCATAAAGAAAAAAAAACAGATAATACCCCTAAACAGATAATTATGCTTACTTAGCAAGATTATTTTGCAGTGAGTTCCTTAACTGAAGTGAAACAAAAGAAAAGGTTATTTTAGAATCCATCTGTCCCTGCTACCTAAACAACACTGATAAAGAAACAGACTGATACATTAGGTAGATATCTCAGACAGATTCACATATGAGAAAATGAGAGTGAATTCTGATAGCATACACAGGAATTACATTTACTGTATTAGATATTTACGGGATATAACTTATGTACATAAGCTACATATCATTTCATAAGTTCATTTCATAACCATATAGGACAGAGTAACTCTAATTTAGTCACCCGTCAAATGTAATATTAATCGTTTTTGCCCTGTTTTTTTATTTAAAGTTGCATCGTTACAGCACATAATAATTGTAACTGTTATGTATCAGACATTTGCCCGGCTGCCTAGTTAAAATGATCAAAGCACTTTATATATGGCACAAGGAATGTTTCCCTTTGTCATTATGTGTATTTGTATCTACGTGCTTGTTGCAAGATCACTTATTGGATGTTCTTAACTTGTGCATTTGATAAATAAACCTTAATTTGATTTGGTTTGATTAGGTTTGTGAGAAGGGCACAGATATAAACTTAGAGGCTTCCACAACGGACCTGCTGATGAGTCATCTTTTTGATTCGTCCTGCATTCAGGTGGTTTTATGTTCAGAGAAAACCAAAATATGCTACAATATCTACCCCACCTGTTACACATTGTGGAGGATTTGTGATGGTGTGGACAGCCAGACAGTGTCAGCTATTAGGTCCACACAATCAATCAATATGGTGCCCACTTTGGCCCAAACACTGTTTATTCATGATATTTCCATATCATATCCTATATGTATGTGTGTGTGTGTGTGTATATATATATATATATATATATAATATAATATATGTATTATTTATTTACATATAACTTATTTTGCAATTTTGCACAGCAATAATCATAAACATTTATGAATATTGTTGCACTGTATTGTCTTGTATTGCACTGTCATTGTGTCATTATGTCTTTGTGTTATTATGTACAACTAGCATATGTGCCCTTAATTGCCCCTCAGAGACAAAATTTTTTTTTATTTAATTGAATAATATCATCCCTGGTATACGAAAATTAAAGATCCTGCAAACCATGATCTAAACATCATAGTGCAATGTATATAACTGCTTCATCCATGAAAGAACTGAAAAATAGCTTTTCTTCTTGAAGAGCAATTCAACATCCCAATGTGTGCAGTTCAGGACTGAAGTTATTTTGAAGCCACAGGGGGGCCTACCCTAGCTAGCCCCTAATTTTAACCAAGTACATTTTTTTGCTTGGTGAGGGGATCATTAAAAATGACTAAATTCGCATGAAAACTGAACTTTTTTATATTATAAAAGGCACTCAGTTGAAATTATCTCTTTTTTTTTAAATGTCTGACAAGACAAGAAGTGTGACTCACCTTACTATCACTGAAACTGAAAGAGAAAAACATTTAACATCTTTTTCAAAAGCACTAGCTGCATAAATAAAACCATATTTGTTTGGCCTTCGTCCATTTTATGGTAGCTTTTGAGTTTTTACCTAGCAGTGCCAGAATGTATTAACAACTAAAAGCAGGGTGGGCCCTCTGGTTTCCACTGGCATTGCATCTATTGAGAACTTTCTCACAATCCACCTTGATCTGTCTATGATCATGTATGACCAGTCTTGACAGGCAAAGTCAAGGATAGCTTTAGCATGCACAAGACACTGTTAGAGGATCAAACGAAGCTGAAGCCCAGTCAACTTTATGGTGATGAGCTTCGACGCGGTTCGGCGGCAACCAATGGGAATCCGCTAAAGAGAACGCCGCAGAACACACGCCTGTAAACTTTTGTTCCGACCCAACAGTTCCCACGCACAATATGAGAGAAAGTGTATGGAATGCCGTTGGGGTATACACCATGAGGCAAAATACGTCTCCACATGGCATTTTTCCTCTCTAGACACAGTAAAAAATGCCCGTGGCATAAATCGTTTAAAAAACCCATATAGACTTGCATTTTTATACCGCGTCAATACGCTACAAATGTACGTTAAAAAGGGACTTTCAATACAAAGTTATAGTATTTTATTAAATTATTTTTTACGTGTCGCTGTTTGCTTCGAGGGACATAAATTAAAATGAGGCATAGACAAAAATATATATGTATTTGTGAAAGGAAAGCAAATCGCATACTAATTTTGGCGCTATGGCATTTAAAGCAGTGCGACTCGTCCGTAACTTTAACACTATTTATTCATAACAGTAGGGTCTGTCTTAATATAATTTCATGTGCTTTGACAAACGGGGTCTTGTCCCCGCCCACTCCATGACGTCAGAGAGCGTCACCGGTGTTGACTAGCGGGCGGCAAGACCGACCGCTGTCGTCTTCGATGCACGCGGTATGAACGTAGCATTATACTTAGATAACCAGTGTGATGCAATGCAAAGCAAAACGGAGTGTTCCGTTGTTATGGTTACAATATTTGCTTCACATTTGGTGTTTTTTCGTATCAGCACAAAAAAGCATTCTAAGCAGAGCCTTTTCTATTTAAAAATGCTAGATATGAACACAAGGCTTTTATACATAGTGATGTTGGCCACATAGTAATGTTGTTTGATATACCATTACCAATACATATCTCGTATTAAAATACCAAACATTTAGAACAGTATGCATCCAGTATCCATTGACAAAGAACAGTACCATTTTAATTTTTTTATTTTAACAGTGACAGATAGCACATAAAAAGGAAAACTGAAAAAATAACTTTAAATAAAAGATAGAAACTGATTTGAATAAGTATTTGAACCCCTACCAACCATTAAGAGTTCTGGCTCCCATAGAGTGGCTAGACACTCCTACTCAATTAGTGACCCTCAATAAAGACACCTGTTTTAACTAGTCACCTGTATAAAAGACACGTGTCCACAGAATCAATCAATCAAGCAGACTCCAAACTCTCCAACATGGGAAAGACTAAAGAGCTGTCCAAGGATGTCAGAGACAAAATTGTAGACCTGCACAAGGCTGGAATGGGCTACAAAACCATTAGCAA
>JAODKN010000114.1:11516914-11527650 GCA_026774425.1 Petrocephalus zakoni
GAAATGCAAATCAGTTTCTATCTTTTATTTAAAGTTATTTTTTAAATTTTCCTTTTGATGTGCTATCTGTCACTGTTGAAATAAACTTACCATTAAAATGATACTGTTCTGAGACTTTTCATTTCTCTGTCAATGGACAAACTTACAAAATCAGTGAGGGGTCAAATACTTATTTCCTCCACTGTATAAGCTGGAAGATATCTAAAGAAGGGATATGGCCTTAGATCACTTTAATAAAGCAAAAAGTATGGAACTACAATTCACAATACAGTACAATTAACTGCTTTGTGTCAAGCATACTCAAATCTTTCTTTATATAATGTGATACAACAGAAAAAGAAACATGAATTTAATGAACAGAAATTAAAACATTTGTAGGTACATGCAAACATGTTCATAAAAATAAACATAATTAGTAACCATTAAGGATTTATGGCCTTCTGATATTTCGCTGTCCTACAGTTCATATATAGTATTGATACTCCACTCAGAATTAGTAATAATGCAACTAGTTTTTGGATCATAGGTTCCTTTATGCAGTTATAGTACAGATAAAACATTAGATAAATAGTGAATAAATAATACATTGAACAGCAGAAATAAAACTATAACATATAAATGAAGTTTGTGCACCCATCCATTCAGCTGAACATGTGGTTATTGAAAACGTAAAGACGGACGGATGGATCATTCGATCGATTGATCAAAATGTTATTTTTTAAATAACACATCCTTAAATTGTGGACTGTCATGTCATATTTGTGATTCAAAATAATTGCTGTACAATGTGCTATAGTAGACGGACTAGGGTAGTTTTCAAATGGTTGGCTTTGTACACTTGCATTACACTGTATTGTGTCTTATTTTATTCAATATGTTCCTAACAAACAGTGTTACAATGACTGATGAAGACAACATCACAAATAAAAACACTGTCGTCCGTTATACACAATAACATGGCTTACAAGGGCACCAGGTTTAAAGGATAGTAACAAAATGTTTGAGGATGTTTCAAAGCCACTGGCAGTTAACAAAGTCTTTCCAAACCTATCAAGATAAGAATGCACAATCACTGCATTCTCCTACTATCAACTGGGCCAACATTACTCACCAGTCAATCATCATAGAACAGAAATCCAAACGCTATGGCAGATACACATTCAGGTCACTACTACCAACAAGCTCTAGACAAATCTTATTACTGGCCTGTTGAGGGGGCCGTAAAAGGCCCTGCTGTCGCAATGACCCTGTTTAACCTCTTGATTTCCTGGGTTCAAGTCTAATTAACCTTTGGGAAGAAGCAACAGTATTCTAACCAGCCAAGTTGATAGAGAGTAAGAGTCATCATTCAATTTTCTGGTTCATCAAAGGGCAGTGGCCCTACCTAAGTTGTTTCACACAAAGATAGGCATTTGTCAATGTCCAAATAGCATTGCCTGTAACAGCAATGCTGGATGTGAGCTACTCAAACTTGTCTAGGCCACTAGCTATCTGTGCGGTACATGCATGGTGATGTAAACACAATCAAAAGAGCATTTACTCCAATTTAATGTAATCCCCCTCATACCAATTTGAACTGCTGCTGTATCTAATTGTAGCCAAATGTTACTATACTCAAAGTGAGCTAGCACCATTAATAAACATATAGTAAAACTGTTTTGCTGCTGTATAAAACAGTATGTATAAAAACTAATTACAGTCATCTTTATCCCATGCCTTACATGCATCAAAGAGATGATATTTGTTGTCAAAAAAATTGAATTAATGAATAATAAATGATTACTCAATAGAAATATTATTCCAAACTGCTAGCCTGATTATGTGTTGCTGTGTGTTATATTGCAACAAGGTGTGACAGACCCTTAAGGGTGGCCTAGAATGTAAAACAAGGCATTTCTCCCAGAGGTGGCCTGATTAAAGTGTGTCCATCTGCTGTGCATTACGACAGTCGGGGGAATCCCCCTCGCACGTCGACCCCCCCATAGTCAGAAATGCAAATCATCAAGTGCCATGTTCCTGCCATCGTCAAGGAGGCCCCTAGCTGTGAGACAACAATGGCCTGCTGGGAACTGGGCTGCAACTGGGATGTTTCCCTTTTTCATACCAAATGGCTGGGGCCTGAATACAGACCACAAGGGGCGTACTAGTCCAATTGTCTGCTGTGGGACATCATGGGTTGTAACCATATGAACTTTGTTCACCCTTTAAATTGGCAGTCTTTTCCATTTTCCGGTCCCCAGTGACAGATGTACTTTTATTTGGTTGCTTGTTCCCAAATGCCTGATCTGTGTTCTCATTTACATTATGACACAACTCAGAGATATATTTATTGATAATGTAGTCCTACCAAATGCAGCTAGACACTTTTTGTTTTTTCTTTAAAAATTAATTATCATCTTTATATATATAAACACACAGGAAATGGTAATCTATTGTTTAAACTTTTTAGATTTAAGTCTGAAAATATTATAAAAAATATGCGCATAAACTATGTTGCAAAAACATGTCCTTGTTATTGTTGCTATTTTGCATCACTTTATGCTTAATAATTTGGCATTTAGAGGTTATATTTCTATATTATAAATATTGTTCAAGTATTCTGTTTTTTGAAAGTGAAAAATTCTGACCTGTTCTCTGGCAAATGTATAAGATAATCAGCTTTTACAAGTTCCTGAGAATTGAAATTGCACCTTATACCTACATCAGTTGTACTATAATTTTAGCTTTAGCTTTTCTGCATAATCAAACCCCTGACAAACTGCTCCTGCTGTTACACATTAGTATGCTCTTGATTTGATTATCTTGACGGCATTTAATTTTCCATCACCAGGGTACTGATCAAGTTTTCATCCACAATTTGCTAAGATAATTAACTCATTTTACAGTTCTACGGTGCTCTCAATTTAATCATTTAAATTAATCTCTGCACAATAAGAAATTACTTCTCTGGCCATCTTGTTACACCATTGGTCATTATCGAAAAAAATTCATTGGTTCATAGTACATTCTGGTGCAAGGCTGCTAGGTTATGAATATACAATGACGTTATTTGTATTGTACATACAATTTGTGTTGTAATTTTATTTTACTTAAAAGAAGTCCCCTAAAAAGCGTCAGTCATTGTGTTTGTGTGTGTGTGCAAATCCACAAAAAACTAGTGAGGAGTGGAGCTGCTAACTGCTTTGTGACGCTTGTGAAAACATTACACGGCTTCAGCAGTTCATCAGCTCGACATACAGTACAATACTGTGTGTAGTTATTTGTTGTTATTCTGATTATTGTTATTATTGTTATTATTCTGACCTGCATACAAATTCGACTTCACTAAATGGACTGTGGTAACAGATCACATTTGTACCAAGGGGACTTCCTGTATTTCTCAATATTTATTTTCATTATCTTGGCTTTCCTTATCACTTTTTCCTAAGAAGGAAAGGCCACGCTAGAAAGCTGCTAGCTACGGCAATACTTGCTGCCTAACTATTTACAAGACAAGGGGTTATCATCAAACCACACAGTACAAGCTCTTCCATCTGACGAGGTGGCCACCAGGCTTGTTCATTCATTCTCCCCTTTCATGACCTCCTAGGCTTTTAGCCAACACATAACAATAGAAACAATGGTGACCCTTCAAAACGTCATTACTTCTACCATTTTGTTAAGAGGATGGCTGCCTTTAAAACTGAGAAATAGTGGATATACTGCAAGCACATTTGTTGATGCACATTAGGTGTTCACTGTTTCGGTGCTTTCGTTCCAGATGCACTGGATCTATGAAATAATGAATATTTTATTGCTGCAGTGGTATTTAATGGTCTGACATTTATTCTGAACTTTTTTTCAAGTTTCTGGGAAATTTGGAATATGTTTAAGCTCATTGTAGAATGTGGATAAAATAAGGGCATCTCCACAAATCACAATAAAATATAAATGCTCAGAACCTTTTTAAATAATAGGTTTTTTCACCATCTTCATTTTTGATATTAATATAGTGTAAAATCCTAGTAATTAGTAATTTTATCGTGTGTAGCCTGTCCAAATGAGAATAAAATATTAATCACTCACACATAGAAGTATCATAAAATCTAATTATGTTTAGTGAGGGATATTTATTTACTGTAGCTTTAGTTTAATTCCCAGTTCTCATTATGATGTGGCTTGCAATGCCCGTGTCTTCAATAGTGTGGTGAATTATGTTTTTCATTGATTAGCAACCATTCTCAAAAATTAAATTAAATTAAATTAAATGGTTTAATAAAGCATG
Organism: Petrocephalus zakoni; assembly: GCA_026774425.1. Lineage (NCBI taxonomy): Eukaryota > Metazoa > Chordata > Actinopteri > Osteoglossiformes > Mormyridae > Petrocephalus > Petrocephalus zakoni. Next base: position 11,521,179 of record JAODKN010000114.1, read on the forward strand.
GTCTACTAGAAATCTAGCTGATGGGGAAGTCAGCAAAACTCCTGCAGCAAATCTTGCGACTCGATCAAATTAGCAGGCATAAACAAGGAGTGGTCATTCACAGGGACCTCTGTGACCCTTGTTTGGGCACCATGCAACATTTGACCTTGCAGTTACATTTATCACCTCGTTTCAATTAGACTTTAGTACACCGACCAACGCCTGACTGCCCCGGCTTGACCAAATGTCTGTCTCGTCCAGCAATGTCCACCAGCCATGCTGAAACAGACTTCACAAAACATGGCATGAGGCAGGTGAATAAACCGGATTGTTAGGAATATGTCTGGGGACACATACCTTGGTCTTGCCATACAGCGAACCTGTTGTTCAGCATGATAAGTTAAACGCAGCCCTACAGGAAATGTTGGAAGTCCTCCGATCTGCATTGTTTGCGTATCACCTACTGTCACGTCCAGCCCACCACGTCCTCCCGACCCTCCTGTCTCCTCCCTAGCATGGCCCTAACAAGCCTCACCTGTTAGTTGTTTGTCTCACCTCTCGTTCCTGTCCTCTCGTTAGCTCCTCCATCAGCATCATATAAAGGTGCTTCCCAGTTCTGTGTTCCCCAGTCCAATCATTGACGTCATTCCCTTGTGTTGCCTATGCCTGTACTTGTTCTCGTTCCGTTCTCCTCCTAATGTTTTGATCCCATGTGATTTTGTTAATTCCCAGTTCCTGTTCATTTGCTCAATAAAACCCCTTTTCTTTGGCCACAGTGCCTGCCCGGAGTCCTTCGTCCTTTGTGGCATTACACCTACATGCCATGCCCAGAGATGATATAGCGATTTCCGGAGGCCTAACTGCTTAATGAATTTCAAGGTGACCTACGATTTTGCCACAGTTAAACAGTTAAACAGTTGGATTCAGTACTGGATCAAAGAACATCAAGGATGACTCAAGGGTGAAATGGCAAAGGTCACACTGATTACAGCAGAGCAGCTAGATGCTATGTTATGCTAGATGCACACTTTGTTTCAAGCTTTATCAATAATGCTCTTCTTACCAATCACAAATCACATTTTTTTTATTCAAAAGGTGGAAAATAAAATATAAAGGGAATATGCCAAAATGCAAATGTATAACAAGAGTACAAAAATCAAAATCATGCACCAGTTTTTTTTTTGGGGGGGGGGGGGCTGTAGGTGCATTTTAACACACTGTATTTTTGCAGCATATTTATTTCATTCATGCCCAAATTTTCTGAAAATATAGTGCAATGAAACACACCTGTTCCTTTCATGTGTCTCTATGGGGTCTCTTCTTCGTTGCCGAGTTTTACAATTTCCTCGCCTGAAGTGCAATGCTGTTTTGAAACAACATACAATAGTCCAGCACCTCTCTGCTAGGATCCCAGGGGGAACTCGTGGCCTTGTCAGAGGTGTAGCTTGAGAAGGATGATGTCCCAGATCAGGATGAGCAACTTCCTCCCAGGAATTCAGAAGAGTTGTCAGTAATTCGATCACAAGGTCCGGTGGTGATTTTTTTGTTTTTTCTTTTTAATGTGAGTCCTCTGAGAGAACCCTTGGCTGTTGTTGTCTTTGAACGCCGTGTTGTTTCTGCCTACTTTTCGGTTGGAAAGTAACAGTCTGGCAGGATGGTGCTGACAGATGCTTCCTTCTGTGTGTTTAGAACCTCTCAGGTGTTTGTTTAGTTATTGTTTTCAGAGTGCAACTTAGTTAACTCCAAACTGAAATGTAAAAAAAAAAGAAAAGCTTTCAAATTTGGGACAACAATAGCATTCTCAATTAAAACACTGCTGACAGATCAGGGTAATTCTGCTGCTATTGAGGAAGTGGCTTGTGTTGCTGTCTCATGTTTCACCAATTAAACACGGCCAGTTTGTCTCAGTCGTATGCTTTACATCTTGGATTCCTTTATTTAACATGTACCTATTAAAAAAAAACAGTAAAAAATTAAAGGTGAGATTGACAAATGATTTGTATTTAACAGTAGCTAATATCTATAAAAAACACTGTAACAATTATAGTCAGTAAACATAAGCATGTGATTTATCAAGTACAAAAAATGAAATGGATGGTTAATTACTTATATTATTGTTTTTGTGAATGCTGTGCCAATTCAGTCATCATGTTGTTATACGATGTCCAACTGCGTTTATAATTGAAGCCACTAGCAAAGGAAACAAAGTCAAGTATTGTGTTGCCAAGGATTTGTGAAGCAGTATGCTGAGATGGTGTTATGCAGGATTTCTTGTCCAGCATACACCCATGTGGCTCCACAACCTTTTTCTGGAGAAATGAGAATTAAAAAAGAACAGATACTGCTATGCATGTGCATCTCAAGACTTATGGTTCAATATAACTATGCTACAGTAGAATGTATTTACTTTGATACAGAAAACAAAACATTAAGGGCCCTATTTTGCGCTGGTGGACAGTGCAACGCAAAGTGGATTTGCTAGTTTCGTACCAGCACATTGCTCATTTTCACACCATGCGTGCATATTGTCAAAATAGCAAATTAAAAAATCATTCAAGTTCATTATCAGAGTTCTGTGGAACAGATGTGCTCCCGTAAATGATGTGCGCATGCATTTTAACCTTGCACATGAGCAGGTCCATTTCCTTGGCCAAAAACCGGTCTGGTTTGCCAGGTAAACATGCCATTATAACAGCCATAGCTCATATGCCCCTGCCTTTTAAGGGTGAGGTCACGTGCCATTCTGATTGGTTTATTGCATCGTCAAAATAGAGCCCTAAGTGATTAAAACATGCCGTGAAACCTAAGAGGCAGTGAACCATAATTTTATTTAACGATAAAGCCATAATATGCTTTGAATATAGTCAGCTTTAGTCTTACTAAATGAAACTCTCCTGCTCATTTCTTATCTGATACAAACTTGCATTGAAACACTGTTATTGAGATTAGAAAGTCATCGCAGTACATAAAATAGGCTGGCTTTGTTTGGCTAAGGAACAAAGAGGGATTGAGAACTTTTTGCTCTCGCTTTGTCAGAGTCAGTGGTGGTAGCATCACTGGTCACCTCCTACCAGCACTCATTAGGGTAGTGACCTTTGATTCACATTGTGAAATGGAGATGGTACGTATCATATACAGCATATGAATTCAAGAATATTGGGGAGAGGAAATATATTGTTTGTTAAAATAGAATTGGTTCAATGTGATGTTTTAAATGAATAGCAAGCTTTTCTCAAAGTTATTCTAAAACCCTCTCCATAAATTCAAACTGCTGTTAATTAACACAAACCTTTGATTTACAATATAATCGTTGGTATATGTGGTGAGCTCAGTTAGGCAAAACCCACTAAGAACAAAAGCAGACCTACCCAACAAGCTACTCTATAGCTATGCCACTCTGCAATCTGCATGTTAGTAATGTCCTGCAAACAGCTATGGAGCTGTGGGAAGCGTCACACTTCAAAGTTATCGATTTGAAACAAGAGGTGTATGGAGGAGAATGAAAAGGCTACAGTGGGGAACCTGCTACTGAGCTTTTGTTCCTTGCAAAAAGGAGTGACCTTGACGTCCCCATCTCTAATTATAATGCTATCTGAGAACTACAATATGAAGAGCTTCCCATAGTACTCACTCTCACCTGATGATTGTTCTTACGATAGAGTAAACTGGGAGATAATAAACTCTTGCTGATATTTATACAACACGGTGGTGCTCAAATTTTGTTACTCAGCAGCCACAGTTAATTTCAAAGACAGTAATGTCCATCTTCTAATTGCTTGGACACGAGCCTACAGCAGACAACATACAGTATGGCACAAGGCAGGGTTATAACCTGGGCAGGATGCAAGTGCATACCAGGGCACTACACATACATAATAGGCAATTTGGAGACAGCAGTTAGCCTAACTTATGTTTTATGATCACAGGAAGAGACTGGACAACCCTGGGGAGAACATGCAACCTCCATGCACACCAAGCACAGGTAGCAATCAAACCCTCAACCCCGGGCATGAGGCAATGCTAATAACTTGGAATACAGTGGCCTCACACCCCTGATGTTGTGGGTTTGATTCCCAACCCCAGCTGCATATTCTTCTGGTGTTGATGTGGGCTTTCTCAGATCAAGATAACTGAGGTCTCTATTTCATTCAGCTGTGTGATAGTCTTTGCTCCTTGGGTTATGCCATATTCCTACTGGGATAGGCTCCAGGCTTACAGCGACCGTTGACTAGGTTAAGGAGGATAAATGCATGTGTGTTATTTTTATTGTCGTAATTTATAATATTTTTCTTATATTATTATTTTAAAGTTTATTTTGTGTGTTGCATCCTTAATGTATAAATTAGTATTACATCTCTTCCTAGAATTTTCATGTGTCTATGTACGTAAATTGAATCTACGTAGTAATGTAATACGTAATATGTACCCTGTGTTACCCTGTTTATATTGTTATCCTTGTAACACTAGTTGACTTTTACTTTGCTAAGGAAAGAGATGTGTAAAAGCCAAGGGCAGTACTTGCAACTAATGAGCAGTGAAAGAAATCAAGCATTCTGTTGCAAAATCCTTGACTTATTTAATTAACAATAGGGTTTAAAAATTAAAAAGGGAAACTTTGATTAACACTAAGCAAATGATCAATAAAGCCCTTGAACTCGCAATCACTCTGACTACTCACAATATTACTGATAGCATATGTTTTATTCACAGAGGTCTTACAACACATCACCTTAACAATACACAAAGCAAGTAATTTCCTCAGTGATGAATGGATTCATCTGACCTTTCTAAAGGGTAAATGTATGTCTTAAAATCCCATGAAAGCTGACATTGCAGCATTTTAAAGATGGGATATTGGAGCAATGTCAAAGGAGTGAAACTATTTCTTAATGCATGTTTCCAATATAAAAATGGGAACCTTTAGTGGAATACTTACAATATTGTTTGATATGTAGCGATCTTTGTCAAATTTATACTTAGCCAAGATCACTTTTTATGAAGGTCATGGTAAGATATGAATGACACCTTGGCTTTCTTAAATCCAAAAATAAAACACAATTTAAGAATAATTAGGTCATTGTGAAATCTCTTTCAAAATCAACCTTCAAACACTGAACCCAATGTGTCACATGTTTATATTTCCTGTGAGCGGAACTTGGAGCACTCAGTGTTGTAGCGGGTTCCCCACTTGGTTTTTGGTTGTTTTGGAGTTAATTAATAAAAGAATTGGCTGATTGGCTGTTATTGTGTATAGTTGTTTCTATGGCTTTTAAAATGTTCCTGTGTGTCTTAATCCGGGTTTATTTTATTGCTGTGTAGCAGGCACCAGGCTTGGGGTGGGAGCACTTTCCCCCTCCCTTTTCTTTGTGTTTTGGGTTGCAGTTTAGGCTGCTGGTTGTCTTTGACTTTGGATTATCCTATGTTTTGATGATGTTATTTATTTTTCTCAGACTGCTGTCCTGCACAGACACCATACTTGCTTTTGCTCACACCACTGTCTTTCTGCTAGTGTAGTTCAAGCTAAATCAAATCAAAGCTATTAGTAAATTTAAAGCTATTAGTGGAATTCTCCCCAAACAAGCCTGATGGGCCAATGGCCTCCTCTCGTTTGTAAATTTATGTTCTTAAATCAATCCATATTTTATTTTTATTATTTTTAATGTGGGGTGGTGATAGGGGTTTCCACGCATTTCACAAGGGTGGCCATGTTCACCCTTTGGATCCACTGAAAATGAATCTGAAATTCACTCGTCAACACTGGAGGCACAATGCTGCAGAGCTACCCACAAGGCGACTCACCTAGCCAGTTTTATTATATATATTTTGTCCCTTGTGTCTTGTCTCCATTTGTGTCTTGTCCTCTCTCACATAGTCCCTAGTGTGTTTCCCTATGCCTGCCACCGTGTGGCTTGACAAGTTAAGCAGTCGGCCCTCATCCAGACTTTTCTCATGGGTTTGAGGCTCAACTAGTTGTTTATTATGTGTGTGTATTCCACTTACGGTGCCTTGTTTACTCCCTGTTCTGTGGTTGTATTATGTGTAGTATTCCTTGTTTTAGTTTTCCTTGGTGTTTGAACCTGCTATATCCGTTAATTGAACTTAATTGAACCAGCGCCTTGTTGCCCTTAGTTCTTTATAACCGACACCTGCCCCTTGTTAGTCCCTGTTATCAGAGTATTCCAGCTTTTGTTCCATTCCATTCCTCAGTCCGTCATTGTAGTTGTTGTTTCCCAGTCTTGCTCCCTGTTTTGCTCTGTTCCCTAGTTGTTTTGCATTTTGGTTACTTTTAATTAGTTCTTACATTTCCTGTTTTGTTGTTGACCCCACACGGTCCCTTTTTTCTGGTTTCCCCCTTTTGTGGTTCATTTTGTTAATAACCCCTGTTTGTTGTGAGCCACTCCACGGATAGTCCTGGTGGGTATTCCAGAAAGCTCGGTTAACTTACCATTTGGTAAATCATAACCTCTGGGTTGATTTACCCCAAACCCGCATA
>JAODKN010000114.1:11527750-11541182 GCA_026774425.1 Petrocephalus zakoni
AGTTGAGGTTATCCACTAACTTACCCTTAAACTTACCCGGGTATGTCACATAACCTGCTTTCTGGAATACCCCCCTGCTGTAATCATGATTAATAAGAAATAATATTAAAACTTACTTAAATATGTTGATGTTTAATCCCCAAATTTAATATAGAATTAACACAAAGGGGAGTACATGGGTCATTGTCACTAACTCATCATCATAAAATATTAATTTTCTAATTTTTAAAATTAGTTTGAAGACAGACACAAATTATACGATTTTTGTTTTGTTTTACTGTTTATTAGCTAATTATTTCTAGAAAAAATGTAAAAAATCACCAAACCAGCACAACAAATTTGTTAATTAAAACATAATTTTAATATAGCTATAAAAGTTAACATTTTTTTTAAACAAAAAAGTCAGCTTCCCCTGAGATGCTAACTGAATGTTTTGATTTTAGCTCTTAATTCTGGGACTGTACGACATCACAATCTAAACTCTCACATTGTTTACAACACAGAAAAATGAAAGGTCTCTATAAAAATCTATGCTCAGTTTTCCCCTGTTTAGAGACACTATCATTGTTTAGTACAGAACAAAGCCTTTGGCGCAACAGAACATCCAATAAAAATCCACCCTTGCAAATTCACAGCCTGAAGCCAGGGCTGAGATCCACTCTTGTAAAAATGTCCTTACGAGTGCCACGAAAGCTCTGGAAAGGAATTACAAGTGCCCCACAGGCAACCTATTGTGCCTCTTAAGACCAGACAGAATTAATCAAACCAGTGAACTGGGGGCCTGTTCTTTTTTGTCTTTGTAGAAGTCACTAACAGGAATTATAATAAGATTACTTGATTAAGATTGCACTTAGATGTGTGACTAGTACCAAGCAGGTAACCCCTGTTTTCCAGGAGCTTAGCCACTATTTGGTTCTCCTTAGGGACTGACTTGAGTGTGCAAATTTAGCTGTTAAGTAGTAGAATGTGCAGCATTTACTGTGTCATACAAATTCATGTCATCTGTTCGAGCAATAAATCGATGGGCTGGGGGAAGAAATATAAAAATCACCTTGAAACAGGCCTGCCATCCCTTTGTCTTTTTACATATGTACACAAACCCATTTCCATGTGTACCACTGTTCCATCATAGTACCTAATCAAGCACACTTCCTCTCCAGATCAGTACCTCTCATAATTAATCTAGCAGATGAAAATTCCACATTTTTTTCTGTAAACCCTATAATAAAAATACAAGATTTTTTTTGTAATTGACACTCTGATATAATGCGCCATTTTTGATATATATCTTTATGTATTTTTATATATGCTTAGTATAGATGGTATATTATATTAATTAAAATATGCAGTATATATACCATTGAGCTAAAACATCATTACCAACCCCACATAACATGAATAATGTAATGCAATGTAATTTTATTTATATAGCGCATTTTCACAACATTACATTGTCTCAAAGCGCTTTACATTATCTCTGCCACATACACCCCCCAGTGAACAAGTCAGAGGTGACAGTGGCAAGGAGAACTCCCTAGAAGGAAGATACCTAGGGAGGAACCAGGGGGAGCCCCTGCTCCAGGGGCCGGCAGAGGAATCAAATGGACAAAACAAGATGACAAACTCTAAGATTGAGCAATATAGAACAGGTGTTGAAATTTCAGTCTCTATGCAGGGGCAGGCAGGTGCCGGCACGTAGGTACTTGTGCTGCTTCTGATGGTGAGATGAACAGTGGTACAGCAGCAGGGAAGGAAGGAGAGGCATCGCAGGAGCAAAGGGCAGTCAGGCAGGAGGGGAGTGGCCAGAAGTAGACGTATTGCACGCAGCAGAAAAAAAATCTTCAACTCTTGGGTCTCCAGGCAGCACACCCCAGAAGGCTATCATGTTAAAAACAGTGCCTGTCAAGGTTTGGAATATATTAGATGGTAAGCCAACATTTAGTACTCATAGTCACCATATTGAATGCAAATAAAATGAACTGAGTGACTTTGATAAGAGCCAAATTTTTACGGCCAGATGACTGGGTCATCATCATTTATAAAGCATCTCCGAAACGGTCAGATTGCTCATACTGAACCATGATGAGTACTGTACCTACTGAGAGTGGTCTGAGCAGGGTAAAACCTCAGAGTGTTGGGCAGCTAAGACACATCAATGCAAAATGTAAATGGAAGCTATACCATCTGGTATACTTGGCACTATGGCACAAATCACAGGTAATTTTGAAGAAGACCATGGGACTAATGTTACACGACACACGCAATGACTCAAGCCCTGCTGCGTAAGGGGCTACATAGCTGCAGGCCAGTCAGTGTGCCCATGCTGACTCCTGTCCACTATCCCCAATACAATTAATAAATCAACAGGCAAAGGCAACAAGGGCATGAGTTATAATTTCCTAAATGTAAAAATCCATATTTATACTGTTTTTGCCACATGTTTTCCAGGGTACCAGGATGCCAAGCTTAAGTAGTTTGCATATGTTATGGATTTTTGAAGTCAGTGGACAAACATCTGTGCAGTATAGGTTGAATACTTGTATTTGATTGAATATTCCATGTGGCTACATTTCATACATATGTTTTATTATATATCACAAACCATTTGGGGTAGCACAGCAGCTCAGTAGTTTTGCACAGCGGCCTTCAACTTCTTGAGACCAGGGTTCAAGTCTTCGACCTGGCTCCATGTATGCAGAGGTTGCATGTTCTTCCTGTGTTGTTGTGGGGTTTCTGCTGGCTTCTGGATTCACCCCTCAGTCTAAAAGTTTGCTAAGGTGGGCTGGAGTTGCCAATTTCAGTATTTCAGTATTACTTTCAGTATTAATGCCCTGCAATAAGTTGGTACCCATCCTGTATTATTCTCTAATGGTGACATTTCCAATCCATCCATCCATCTTCTGAAACTGCTTGTCATATTCAGGGTCACAAGGGGTCCAGAGCCTATGGGCACAAAGCAACAGCCCAGGACTGGGTGTCAGCCCATCACAGGCCACACACATGGGCGATCTGGTAACTCCAATCAGTCTCAGTATGTTTTTGGACTGCAGAGGGGGGACTAGAGGGTCCAGCATGCACCCCACAGCAACATGGAGAGAACATGCAAACTCCACACATATGGAGCACATACTGTAAGAGACTCAAACCCTCATCTCAAAGGTGTGAGGCAACATGGCTAATCACTACATACCACCATGCCACCCACATTTCAGATCAAGGAGAAAAATATTGCACAAATATTGCAAAATATTCCAATACTGGCACTATTAATCTATTATGTGTTCTTAGGAGCCATGGGTTTTGCATGAATAAAATACTTTCACCTTTATTTTCATCTTCTATCCTAGTACCCATGGAATTTCACCTTTCATGACAAACATTGATTTGCTAAGACTTAAAATAGTATGACATAGCAACTCACTTCACTTCCAGTCCTACTGGGAGTCATGGCAACTAATGTTCCCATATTTCTGGTGCCAAGGTTCTACCAGCAATGGGCAGTACAATTGCAATCAGTCTAGTCTTGCTATTGTAATATAAGAAAAGCTGGAGGTTTGGAAGTACTGGTAGAAGCTTACGGAACATTTGGCTTCCAAGGACTAAAAAGAGAGATCTTGCAGGGGGTCACCTACAGTCTTCTATATGTTATTCAAGTTTTCTTTTTATGTCATATTACTGCAGGTTTCCAAACAATGGCTTAACAGACCTCTTCAGTGCTTTGAGGACTTTGATTACGCTACCTTTTCAGTAGGGCAGATAAAGTAGTCAAAACTGCAAATACCACCGATATGATTTACGAGCACATTTTCAAACATGTAGCACACTGTGATTAAAAGATAGCAAGTCCCTGGAGCAAAACGCCTGCTGCTCTACTTGAATAACATCTTCAATAAATATCAATAAACTGGAAACACTGTATGTACTGCATGTGCCATATATTCTGAAATTTTTTACAAACAAAGCTTTTGTTTTGATAAGCAAATATACGACATGGAACCTTACCACATATACAAATTCTACATGTGATCATACAAACAAATTTACCAATAAAAAGATTTTGGCCTATTAGACATAATAAAAGCTTTAAGAATGTGCAAAATCGCAAAATCAAAAATGCCACACAAGGCAGCACTTTGGCACATACACCACAGTACTACCTGAAGTTATCCACTTAAGGATCATTTATATGTCCAAAACGTTAAGCAGTAATTATCTCTGTTCTGCACCCTGATACTTTGAAGAATAGAATTTGAAGTCATATACTCATCACATCATATTTTCATCGTCTGGTACCACTTTTTCTCTTCCACGGTGAATTTTGCTCAGCATTGCTGAAAAATGCATAGAATATTTGCCAAAAATTGCATGTAAATTGATGAAGAAATATTTGAATAATAAAAAGAATTTTTGCAGTTTTCAGCTATCCTCTATGTTGCATTGATTAAAGCCTGTCTATGCTAGTTGGAAAAATAAGTCGTCCTCAAGTGTCAAAGCATGTTTAAATGAACTTGAAACAGATGGTAGGTGCAAATGGAAAGATTAAATCTAATTGTTGGCTGGCAACTTCATTCCACTTACCAGTTCTCTGGGGACATAAAATTAGACATTAATTGAAAGAACTGTTCATAGTCCAGAGCTATACTCTGAGCCGTACATTTTACTCTATGAAAAAGACACTGCGTAATTCACTAAGATATGTCACTTCTAAAATATGAGTGACCCAGTTGTCTAGTATGACTGCTTTGAAGAGGGGCCGCCACTGAAGAGCTGAATCAGGAACTACAGTAGTAACACATTACTCAATTTTTGGCAAGACATTCTTCAGCAGTATAGAATAGAAGTTCTGCCACGTAAAAGGGAGGCAGAATGCACACCTATGGACGTAGGATGCTACTGTGTGAGTCAGAATGGATTCATCATGTTTTGGGCATCTGTGGTCCCAGCAGTAGGAAGAGATAAACATTGAGTAGCTTCCAGAATTCTTAAAAATACTCTTGTTGAATTAAAACAATTCAAAAATTCAAGCCTTCTTTTCCTGCATTATGAAGTTTAACTAATGGCTACAAGACATGAAAGAAATATTTTACAGTTTGTTTCCACAAAAGTTAAAATGACTTTAGTGAGCTTCTCAGTGCATAGTGGTAAAAAGAAATCTCAACCCTAGATTCCAGAAGCATTTTCCTCTGTAACTGATATCAGTCATTAGTAGCAGTGGGGCAGAAGGTGACTGACAACTACTAATGGCGACTGGTGCTCAAAAAAGCAATCACCCATCCTCCCATGCTACATTCCTGCACTGAGGATAGTGACATTGTCTAATACACTTACGTCTACTACATGTAATGTCAAGTACAGCTATTGCTATCCCCCAAAGCGAATTATTAGATAGATCATGCTGTCTATTAAGGTTTCAATGATATATTGACATATTTATTAAATTCAAAGGGATAACCTAATGCATTGACTTCTCATTTGCACAAAGGAGAACAAAATTTCAGCAGAGTGTATGACTCCACACATCATATATCTAAAGCTGTCATTAAAAAAGATACTTTGACTTGAAGCACTTTTAATAATCAGAGCTCACAATAATTAATCAATATTATCATTCTGGTTTTATGAATTAAGTCACTAATAATGGCATTGCCTTGGTTGTGGTCTGTCTTTCAAATTTAAGGTTGTACCTTTTGTTATGTCAGTTTTACACTGTCCTCACAAGAAAAAAAAATCAAAGTAAAGGAAAGAATGCAAATATTCCTGTAAAGACCTAGCCAAGAGATAAATGTTCAAGCATTGTCACTTGATATCCTTAAACTTTTATCACTTGATATCCTATTATCTGACCGATCAAGGTTTTGCTGTTCCTTTGCAATTTGTTGAGTGGGCATGGTGATTGATGGATCATAAAATGCTGCTGTATCACAGGCGGAAAAACAGCACCCTGACGCTTCCAGAGACAGTAATTAAAGATGACAGCATGGGTACACACAGCCCGTATCCTTTGATCAGGCTGTCTTGACTAAAATTTTGTAACCCTTTTCTTTCATAGGTCAGAAGACCTGCACTGGTCTCTGTAGTAAATACATTTCAGATGTCCTTACTGGTGCATCTATATTTCTGTAAACGTGTTTATTATCATACTAGAGCAGAATTCAGTAATCAGTATTAAAACAATGAATGATTATTCATTATGTGTTTGCTATAAACAGGTATTTACTCAAAGCACCTACTTACTTCTTAATATTGTTACGAAATGTGACTTCAGAATATTTTGCACTTGCATTTTAATATCGCTGCACTTTCTGTCTTTCCTCCTTTGCTTCCCCGCGGTGACCGTGATCTGTTCTCGAACACATCCAGCGATGGTGCTCCTTTATCGCGCCGCACCTCGCTTACGAATGCTGAACAAGAAAAGAGGGCCAAGCGTTCACTCGCATGTGTTACATATCCATTTCCTCTTTGCAGCCCTCTATGATGGTTGAGGGTAGTTTATCAGGTTATCCAGCTGGAGATAAACACAAAGTCATGGAGGTGTGGGTCACGGCACAAGCTAATCTGATTAGATGACAACAAGTGGAAAGTGGGGGTATTTGCAAAACATCGACATTTCATTTGTGCAGGAACCTTGTCCGTTTTTTTGAAAACAGAACCCAGTTTCCCATGCTGGATAAATAAAAAACGAAAAACTGATATCTACTTTGATTATTTCAAGCCAGTGGTTCTCAAGTAACATGTGCAACGCATGCAATGAAATAACAGCTGGCAAAGATAAAAGCTAACGTTTCATCTTATCGTTTTCACAAAAGCTATCCTTATAAACATGGAAAGTGGGATAACAATAAGAACGAAGTTGTTTAAATAATGCGAACCAGTTTCTGAGTGGCAGACTTACAAAATACAAAGAAAGACATTACCTCATATTGGGTAGTGTTTTTAATAAAGTAGAAATTAACTTGTTTTTTAATACAGCTTATTGAAATTTTATTTGCACATCTGAAAGATGCCCAAAAAAGACAGTTGTCTTTCATAAACATTTATAGATGTGTTAATTCACCTGCATAGAAAGTTTCAGGGCTTAATACACTTCACCACAGAAATTTGGAACGATTACAGGAATGAGTACCATATCACAGGAGTCCCAAAGTGTTTAATTACTTTAAAACACTAAACTGATTATTTATTAAATTATTGAAATGGCTGGTTGTTTGTAGGAAATCTCTTTCCAAATGTGACACTGTAGAATAAACACATTAATAGCTGCGTAATGCTGCTGGTTTCTTACATGATTTTGTGTCATCTGGCATAATAAATCCATCCAGTAATTCTCATAGCAGAAATATGTAACTATAATTAATTTCATAATTCATAATTAATATAAATGCAGGTACTCCTAATGATTTAAACAAAAATGAGAAATTACAGAAGGAGAAATCTGTGTCTAGCCAAGACCCATATAAATTAATGTGTGTTTATGTTTCTTTAGCCTATCTGGCTACATACTTTAGCTGCATATTTGCACAATCACTTGACAAATGATTTGCACAGCAGATGACAGGACCCTAGCAATACTAGCATTGCTCAACAGCAGTTTGACTCAGGTTCAAGTCACCACAACCACACTTCTGCCATACATTGTCTGAACTGGCAAACCATACTGGTATGCAAACCTCAGAGTACAGATATCAAGATATAATACAGTAAGCTACTCAATGACAGCAAATAATAACGTCAAGGAATGCTTGCTTGTTTGTTAAACCAATAACTTTCTTGCTTACATAAAACAATTCTTAAAACCGATCCTTCTCCAGAGATAAAGTTAATATATAAAGTAACTAATAACCACCTAAATACTTTGTATATTATCTGTTTGCATTGTTCACATAGACAGACATGCACAGGTAAACATCGCCATTCCAATTCACACTCTGAAAAGCACACAGAAAGAATAAGTGTATTGCTGCACTTTAAATTAACTGGTATTCTTTGGCTGATCCGCCCCATAAAAGAGAAGCAACAGCTACACAGGCAGGAAGTGAAGAAAGAGTGAATAGGAACGGGCAAAGCAAATTCTCTCACCCTCCACCGCAAGGGCAAACAGAGATAATTCATGTTTTAATGAGATGACGTATGCGATAAAAAAAGAAGAAATGCAAAGGCAGGATTGTTCTCTGCTATGCTAGACTGTGGATATTACAGATATGTTGCATTACTGTTATTCATAATTCAATGTTTTTCATGACAGTTGCATAAGCATTATCAGAAAATCTGCTGTTTAAATAATGTTATCAATTATAATTCAAAGGCTGTGTAGAGGATAAAACTTTCCATTATGAATGTTGAAAAATATTATCCAAGTAATGAAAACAAACTTACAATGATAAGCTCAAATCTCTTGTGTGGTATGCAGAAATTTACTAAAGATTACCAACTCTGGAGTCACTGAGTCATTTCTCTAGAGGACCACTGCCTTAATATGTTTGTGCCATGTGTTATATGTGCCATGTGTTATATGTACTTGAAGTTTAGCTCCAAGCCTTTGCACTTTGAGCATTATCTATAAAACCAAAAATGTATTCTTTCATTAGTAGTTACCCATCCAGCTTCCATCCCATTATCCAGTACACGGTCATCCAAGGTTCTGGGGCCTATCCAAGGAACACAGAGCACAAGGCAGCAGAACACCCTGGACAGGTTGTCAGTCCATCTGAGTGCATGCACACACAGTCTTAGGTGCTCCAAACTGCATCTGCATTTATCCCCAAACATGCGGAGAACCTGCAAACAGACATAGAATGAACAGGCCTCGGTTGGGTGTTCAAAACACCCGACTTAAAAGGTTTGAGAAGTCCTTTTTAAAACAATCCACAAACAAACTTTGCAAAATACCAAAATTAACAAAATTTCAGCTGAACACAAGCATAGCTTATATATCATCATCAAATTAATATGAAGCATATAATTTTATCCTACATAATCTTACACTGCTAAAATGATGTTCCTAACATTATACTCAGGTATAAACCAGACACCTTACACAGACCTCACTTTTTTGTTGTTTGTACAAAAGGTCCCTTGCAGCTCAGCTGGATGACCTTCAAGACCATAACCTTGAAAAAACAGGTTTAGTTTCACAAGCATGGATTGGACCCCGTCAATCCACATTATTGGCGCCTTGGAGGCGCTGTTTCTGGAGGTGTAATACAGTCCCATCGTACATCTGGGCTAATGATATATTATGATACACCCAAAAAGGCTGATGAGGTAATGTGCTTAATGTGAGGCCCTGACTGATGGTGCAGACTCCACAAGAAACGCGGTGCTTTTCCCAGATCACTTAGCAGGGATATATGAACTACTTAGTCTCCACCCTTAGAACAACATTTATTGCTATTCCATCTCTTTATAGGCTATTTATCCATTTTAAGAGTTATTCCTAAAACACCAGTTTAGATGACGTACCCGAAGAATCACACAACGTATTAGATTATTCCACTATTGATTCACCACAATATTCTTGAGTTACTTTTAGGCTGCTAAGTGTACACCATGAAGGTGAATTATTCTGCAATATAATTCCATTTTCAGACATGTTATTTTGGGCCTTCCATGGCATTCCAGGATGCTTTAGGGATACGGGAAATCATTTTTTTGTGTGTTCATGGAAATTGCTTGCACCCATGGTAAAGGCGTCTTGATATCATTTACTCCAGGGAATGAAAGAACCGTGTTAAGTGATTCTCATGCACGGCCTATCTAACAGCTTTAGTTATGCAAATGCAGTAATTGAGATGAGTTCTACAGAAACAGAGAGACACTCTACTTGGCTTTATACAAAAGGAAATTAATATAACATCTATAGCAATTAATATACTCACACCTAATATCAGCTGCCTTATAATATTGTGTATTATCTGAAATTAAACTATATACTTGTTGAAAATGCCTTAAACATTTTTATTTGTTACCATTTACATATGATTATTAGAGATGTACTGTACCGATTGTATCACACAGAATACTTAAAGTGTGGACAGGATTATATGTTTATTTGTATGCCAAGTGATGGTAGCATGAAGGGGTGTTCTTGGTCTACAACAATGTGTAGATACTGTAGGTGGTTCATGGCAAAGTAACCTCAACATGAATGCCAGGACCCGAGGTTTCCCAGCAGAACATTGCCCAGTGCATCACCTTGCCTCTGCCAGCTTGCCTTCTTCCCATGGTGCATACTGGTACCTTTTCTTCCCCAAGTAAACACCGCACACACACCCGGCCATCCGCATCCACAAGGCTCATCACACCAGACCACCTTCTTCCATTGCTCCGTGGTGCAGTTCTGACTCTCACATGCCCATTCTAGGTTCTTTCAACAATGGACAGGGGTCTGCGTGGTTACTTTGACCAGCTATACTGTGTGTTCTGTCATCTTTGTATCATAACCAGCATTAACCTTTTAAGCAATTTGTGCTACAGCACCTCTCACATGGGATGGGACCAGAGGGGGTAGCATTCACTTCCAACGCATATCAATGAGCCTTGGGTACCCATGACCCCATCGCAAGTCCACGGATTACCCACTTTTGGTAAGTACTGACCACTGCATACTGGGATCACCCCACAAGACTTGACATTTTGGAGACGCTCTGACCCAGTCATCTAGCCATCACAATCCGGCCCTGTGTCGCTCACATCCTTACATTTGCCCATTTTCCCATCCAACACATCAGCTTCGAGAAGTGGCTATTCCCTTGCCTAATGTATAATGGCACCATTGACAGGTGTCATTGTAATGAGTTAATCAATGTTATTCACGGCACTTGTCAGTGGTTTTAATGTTATGGCTGATCAGTGTAAATTATATAAATGACATTTTCAAACATAGACATTAAAACATAATACACAAAGGAATACAAGTAATCACTTAATTGGGTGGAAAATATTCTCTAAATAGTTAAATAAGTGGAATGTGTAATAAATAAGCATACTTTCAGACCTACATATTATGACTCACATCATTCACGAAACACATTTACATTCTACATTTCCAGGTGATCCATCCAGTACTTCTAGAAATTGTATAGACTGGTGAATGTGGGATGAGTTCTAGGGAATACAATGCTGTCATTTAATTTATTTTAAAAATGTTATTATTTTTTTAATTTGGGTTAAGTGTCCCTTAAAACTTATTTAAACAGAAGCCCCCAAACAATCGGTATTGGTACTGGTTTTCAAAACAATCGGCTATCGGTATCGGCTAAAAATGTCCTTATAAGCGTATCACTAATGATAATAAGCCTTTGCTGTGTTAGGTATTCATTTTACTAAGTATGCATGCTATACAAGACAAGACATTGCCTGTATATGGCATGCAAAACTATCAAGGTACTCCACGCATCTTCAATCTGCCATTGGGCATCACATTCGGGGAGCTGTGCTGCCTTGTACCCTGTGTTTCCTGGGGTAAACTTCAGGCTCTGCATGATCCTGTAAGTAAGTTGTTAGAAATTGTTAATATAATGTAAAAAGTAATATTTCCTTTAAAGTAAAAAAAAAAACCCTACTGATACTAATACTAATACAGCACAAACTACTGTTAAGAACAATAGACGATACACTTCAACAGACATTAAAACATAATATTTGTATGGATAAAGGAAGCAGAATTATCCCTTTTGGTACCTGTACTACCAGCCTCCTAGATAAGATAAGATGATCCTTTATTAGTCCCACAAGTGGGAAATTGAATATATTTATTCATCTTAGTGATCTGGGGCCAAATCAAAGAAATGCAACGCCGCAGTGCCTTGGTGCCAGCTCTGTCTATAAAACTGTTATCAAGGTAATATTTACCATCAATCAGATTACAGCCGCTGTATGCAAAGCTGCTAAGAATGCCAGCAGCGACACAATGCCAGCATTCACTGTCCTGCCAGAGGCTGTAGGCAGCCAACACATTCACACTTTCATCTTCAGCAGATGTTAAAGAGGCGTAAAACATCAGTTAGAAAAATAACTGTCCAAAATAATCAAGGCATATAGTTGTTTCTTTTTGTTCACTTAGGCTGTCACAATGTTTTTAATCATTTAGTACACATCTATTTCCATTGTTATAATCAAGGACACCCTTAACCCCAACCCAGCACGAACCTTTACCAGAAGTAGCCAAACAAATGTCTTTTGCCATTTTTAGTTTTTGACTGCAGTCACAGATTTTTTACAAAAGTCTGAAGTAGTGAGGACCAAAAAATTACTTCCCTAGAAAAAATTTTTGAAGATTTGATATACTTGTGAAGTCCTTTGGTCCTCACAAGTATAGCACAGACACACACACACGCACACACAAGTGGGATTCAAACCCCCAGTCAGTTGCATAAAATTACCTAAAATAATCTGGTTTAAATGCTTATGCAAGTTCCATCATCTCAGCCACATGTTCTCTATGCATGAGACAAAATTGTCTGAAAACCAGTTTCACAATTTTCCAGGTACATGGAAGACAAACTTCAAAATTCAATCTAAATAAATTGATTGAACAAATTCAATCTGACCTTGCTAGACACCAGTTTAGGAATGGTTCATTGGGTTTACCACAGACTGTGTAAAGCTATTCTAAATTCTATTCTATTGTAAATCTATTTTTTTTTACCAACATAGTAACCAAATGACCAGTCAGATGGCTAAATAGCTAGAATGTAAGAGTTAATAATTTGTTTATTGCTTCGCTGAAATTGTTTTAGAAGCCGCACTTTCTTAGGCAACAAAGACAAATCGGGGTTAATATACCTTATGTCTGAATAATCATGTACACAAATGTCAAAGTAATCTTTACTCATTTGTCTTTCTCACTGCTTTGACTTTCATAGTCTACAGAAACAGTGGCTGCATGTTGCTGTGAATAAGTCTTTAGCATATACACAAACATGGTTTCCATAGCATTTGTGTCTGCTTAGTTCTTAACATTATCAATTTGGACAAACAGTATGCTTGCTGCTGCAAAATGTCACTTATCTTAAAAAGTAATCCACTCCCACAGTCCACCCTAGACACCATTACACCTACTTTTTTCAAACTTCAAACACTACTAGTCAGCATGTAGTTCAACACAGGCCAGTAAATGGGCTTGGCAGCAATTTTATTATATCAATGGTTTGAAGAGTTTCCCAGCAAATGAAATATCCATTTCTTTAAAGACCTTTCATCATATAACATAAAGCACATTTCTTCAATCATCAAGTATTTTTTATACAATTTTCCCGGAGTATTTACAAGTATTGAGATTATAAGTATTAATTACATGGTATATATGTACTGTATGTGACATTAGAAACCAAAAAATTTGAAGCAAAAAATGTAAATGCTAATGCAGTACAAATAAATGCAATAATTACTGCCCATTACATACGTCTCACTATGGCATGGGATGTTTCTGTCA
>JAODKN010000114.1:11544501-11554792 GCA_026774425.1 Petrocephalus zakoni
TGTCTGTGTTCTGGTTTAGAGCATAAATATAGAGTTTCCAAAAAGCTTAAAATATTGACCCCTTAGTATAATTAGTAGACATACATGGAAGAACAAAAAAATTATTTAAGGAGGCGTGTCATTGAAATATCTTGGGTAAACTATCTTGCCAAAAAAGCAACAGATTCTTGCCTATTTCTGATAAATGCAGAAATAATCAAATATTTCCCAATTCCAACTTCCAATCAAATTTTATGATTCTGAATGCATGCAATTACAAAGCAGTTGATTTACTTATATTACTATGACTTAATAACCAACATTAATTAAATCTAAATCTAAGCTGTAAATGGGGCAGTGGTGGCCTAATGATTAGGGAACTCATCAGTAGTGCAGCCAGAATGGTGTCTAGGGCATGCAGATGTCCAGTGATGGATTTTATTTTAGGAACATCATCCTGATGGGAAGAATGAGTCCTTCGGATAAATCATAACAGATACTTTTTTGATCCCCTTGGGGAAATTCTCTTCTCACCTCCCCCAAGCTCCATGAGAGCAAACTTGGCTGTGAAGGGTAGCCACCTCGTGCCGCGCCCAGGGAGCTGGGGGTTAAGGGCCTTGCTCAAGGGCTCATAGACTCTGAACCACACTCCGCCCCAAAAATAGTACATATTATGATAGTTCATATGTGATTTGTCTATATGTGCTCTATTTGAATTTATTATTACTGACAATTGACCATCTAAGGTAAGTAAGATGGTCAATTCATCTAATACTTCATGCTGTATTAGAGGTGACAGAAATCTAAAACCGCCCTAAGTGGCTGAGACCTGGATTAGTCAGTTTATGTTGTGTTTAAACCATATTCATTATTTACAGCTAAGTTTGATTCTATAATTATTGCATGATTTTAAAATCCCCATGCAAATCATTTCCTGCCCATTTAAGAATTGTGCTACAGTCCTTGCATTATTATTTACCTTTTCACATCATGGACATGTTCCGAATTGTTGTACCGCTAGTGGCAATCAGTTGTACATGACAAAAAGCAGGCAATTCATTTTCCTGGCCCTCTGCCAGTCATGTATAATTGATGGACATGGAAGATGTTGTTTGTTTATGACTGCAGAATGCATGTGTTCTTTTCACAAGATAGTGGCAGACAAGCCAGTGGGGGAGAAGCTAGCTGGTGGTTTAGAGAGAAGAATGGACCAGTACATTTTTGGTGTGTGATGAAAAAGCCTCTTGATCTCGTTACATTCAAAGCACATAGTATAACCATTTAGGCATTCAGATTTCTACTACGGTAGCAACTACTGAAATAAGGGCTGCACGATATTGGAAAAATTCAAATGTGACTTTTTTGTGAAAAATACTGTGATATTTATGAAGAAAAAATCCCCACCCCATGCTCTGCGAATCTTGACACCAATATTTCAAATTGAACACAATTACTCATTAACTTTGGAAATATTGTGCATTTATTGAGCTTTTAAAAAGAAGTTGGGTTTTTAGCAGTGGATTTCATAGAACTGAGAAACAAATAAAAAGTGACTGGAAACGGGAGCAACACTGAGAGAGGCAAAGCCAAGATCAGAGCTGAAATTATATTTCGATTCATTTCCCAGCCCAAGGCCCTAGTATGACAGTATTAAAAAGCCTGATCTCAATCCAGCTGACTATTGTGGTCCTTGCAGTGTGTGAATTGCATGTGCATAACATGCGATGCCAATATTAATATCGCTTACTGTCCAGCCCTATACTATATATAAGCATCTTACATATCATTATATATCATCTTATATATTTTTAGAACTAAAACAGTAAAAAGAGACTAATAGTGGATTTCTACTACCACAAATTATTTAACCAACAAGAAGTGCTTCACATTAGTTAGTACAGGACACATGCTGTAGAATCTAGTGTAAGCAGTGATCACATTTACAATGTAATACTCCATTCAAAGCAACTAACTGAGAAGATAATAAAGTGACCAAGAGATACTGTATGTCATGGGCTCGGGTCATATGTCATTCCCATAAATGTTGAAATGCTGCCTTCCATCAGTCCTGTGCTATTTAGCCTGTATACCAGCTTTTCAAAGCAGCAATATTAAATTTTAAAAAGAAAAAGAAAGATTTTCAAAAGTTGTTTTTCAGTGATTGCTATATGGTCATTAGAGGAACATGTAATCATTGTGTATCATCCAAAGGTCTGGAAGTAATTGCGTTGACACATGACGACATAAATACTTAATTTGACAGGCTCATTGGGCTTGGTGTGACAACAGAAAAAGGGAATTTTATACCTTTTATGCTAGAAGATAATACACTATCAGAGTTCAAAATTATGAAGCTTATTCATTTAAATGTAATCTACCTTTTTAATTCTCAAAAAGCAGGTATTGCTCACAATTTACTATTGCAACATAGTATTTACAATTTGTATCACAATGTTTTATTAAATACATAGTGCCAATAAAAAAAACTAATCAATAAGAAACTAATTTATTTCATTAATTGAATATAGGGATATAAAATAATCCAGCAGTTGTGTAATGCAGGCTGACTTTTTAAAGTGCCAAACCATAACCTGGAGAAAAAGACTAATCCTTTTGGTTTGGGTTTATGCAGAGCTCATTAAACCAACTTAAAATTGGAGCTGGAAGGTAAAATGAAGGATCAATTTAATCTCCTAAATTCCCCAGTTAGGCCTATTTGTTGTAGCTAAAGCTGTTCTTATTTTAGATTCTTTAACCAGTCCCAAAGGATGCCGGCTCTCATACTTTCACTGCACTGTGAATTCGAAAAAGAAAAGATAAATGAGCTGAAATCTGGTTAGTTCACAATACCTTATGGAATAAATTGGTTATCAACATCTACTGTAGGTACAAGATTTCAGGTTACACTGCATTTACAGACAATTCTAGTACCCTAATTATGCCAATAACAAATAACACAACCATATTACAAAAATAATGAGTATTGCTTCCTTAGTATCAATGACTTACATGAACAATGAATAATGTATTAGTGTATCAACTATGAGCAAAGTAGGATAATACTTTAAGTGAACAGTTGCATAGCTAGAAACTAAATAAATAATGCTGGAGCCAGGGAATGCCCATGGTACAGATGTTCTCTGGATTATCTGATATATTATCCCCATGAATTCCGTGCATTGGAATTTTTAGTGGATGGAAGTTTATACTGTTAAGTGCATCAAAATTGCTCAGTTTTCTCACTGCATTTCAGTATCTGATTCATATTTATCATCCTGTTACTGTTCCTTTTGTGTTTCTCTGCTCAGTTATAGATATAAAGCGATCAAAATACTCACTGACATCTCTATATCTTTATTATATTATTCCTATGTTTCTAGTATATGAATCTTCTGGGAACACTTTAAAACACCTTCATTATGCATTCATAGAACACTCACTGCACCTTCATAATGCATTCATAGCACAGTCATAAACAGCATGTCAGTATACCGTAACATCCTAATATACCATAATAGCTTTAACATGCATTAATAACATACATTATACGATTTTAATTTTTAGTAGGCTATAATGTTGGTTATTAATGTATGTTAAAGCTGTTAAGGAATGTTAGGATGTTAAGGTATTCTTACATACTTCTTATGAAGGTTCTATGACTACATTATGAAGGCACAATTAATGTACTATGAATGCTCTATAAAGACATTACGATGGTGCAGTTAAGGTAAAGTGTTACAATTATCTTTCATTTGAGTATTTCATTTCTTTCAAATTACTCTTCATTTTTAGCTATGTGTCCTCAGTACACTGTATTATTCTTCTGTGATACAGGTATATGCAAGGAAACATGAGAAAATATTTGCTTATCTTTCTCGTAAATAGCCATAGCAGTAAAGCATCACAGTCAAAATACTGGATGAAACAACCAGCAAATTGCACATTTTCTTTTTGGGTGGGTAAAAAGTCTTACCCTGATGAGCAGCTAAAATTATGAATTGTTTGACTGATTAGCTGTTCTTATCCCAATTGATTTGCATTTAATTCAGGTTTGTTGAGCTAACAAGACAGGCTTGGCGCCAACCTTTGAGGCAGTTGATACTCTATACCCATTGAGAGAGGCTGGAATATCAATAAGCTGTTTAGCATCTCAGCCTGGGAGTTAAGTAGATCACATCCTGTATTTGTGAGAGCTCTGATGAGTTACCTATATCACTCGCTTTCATACAATATACGAAAGGAAAGGTCACATTTTAGATGTTTAACCTTGTATTTTTTGTCTGTATTGCAGATCATCATTGTGAAGCATCTGCAGTTGTAAACTGCTGTAAAATCCCTTTGTCAAAAGTCTCTCAGCACAGATTCTTTAAATTTCCATAGTTCCTCTAGACAAATTCAGCAAATGATTGTTGGTTTGTATATATTTTATATTTAATATTTTATTTTAAGTAATATATTTTTATGTTACTTTGTATTGTGTGTGGATCGAATGCAAGTGCATGTACTATGTTACACCACTGCATTTGAGAAAATTAGTTTTTGTATATCCAATTATATGTGCCAAAATTAAGAATGAATAACTATGCAATATTCATCATAATACACAATTCTGAAAAACAGCCATGTGGAAACAGCCAAACTGTTTGGTGCTGTTTCCTGTTAGTTTTTATGATCCCTAATGTGTAGTGGAATGTATGAGCGGAAATGATGGTGCAACAGATTTTAATGTTTACGCAAATGTTATACGTACTTAGGTCCCTTTTCAGTTCATTCTGATCGCATCAACAGCATCAGCAGCAAGATGACGCTGTTAGATTGTGTCGTACAAAATCACTGGAATTTACTCCGAAAATGGCCAAGAAGCAGAAATCAACCTAAAACCTTAAGGGGTTACTTTACAAGTATACACATTTTAAGAAGCAATGCTAATTTAATTCACAGACGAAAAAGACAAGGAAAACCACAATCCAGTATAATATACCATGAAATCTCTTTTCGAAAAACACACTTTAGCTAAATTGTTGATTTCAAGTTGATTACAGATAACAGGCTTTAGAAGAATTCCCACAGATATAACATTTGTTATGTAACCAAAATGTAACCTTTACTATAGAATCAGAAAATAGTAACTGGTTGATAATTAAGTTTGCTTCATTGTGCTGTGTTGCTAGTGTTGAGTGTTTGTGTGTGTGTGTGTGTGTGTGTGTGTGTGCCTGCGGCTGTTTTATCCAAGACGGCTGGCTTTTTACTGTAACAGTAATCTTATTATAGAACATGGAAGTAAGTCCTGAGTGGCATTTCACCCACTAAAGTGACACCACACAGACAGCAGGATATCCTCATGGGTGACTGCCCTGGCTCCAGTTGAGAGCAGGCTGCTTGTCCATCACACTCCCCCAGTCTGCATGAGGCCCTGCACAGCTCCTGTTAAAGGTGGTATTTTCCTGCTAATTTTTTGGGTAGCACTGTTTTCTCAAACCTGCTGGGATGGGGGTTTGAATTCAGTCTCTGCTTTGTGCATGTAGAATTTGCATGTTCTCAGCAATACACCGCTAGACTAGCCGGCATCTCTCCATTGCCTGTAATGTCTGCATGTGTTTGGAGGTTGGGATGGGTTCCTGCACCAACCCCACCTTGAGCTGGAACAGGAAAGCTCTGCACACAGATTAGAGGCGGAAGTCCAACCTCAAACACTTGGAATTATTAGACAATAGTCCTACCAATTGAGCCACCATACCAATAAGTGACTGTGAAATTTAAACACAAATATTAATACTAATTATAACTTTTTCCTCACAAAGCGGTGAAAACAGGCATTAGATGGAAAATTAGCCTAGGCACCTTTGCAAAAGTTTTTTTCATTAATCATTAGTGTACAGAAACAGACTTGCCATTGTTGAAGTTAGAGATACTTTGCTTCTGTAAATAGTTTTCTCCTTTTTTTTAGCATAAACCTGTATGCTAAGTATTATGGTAAGACTAAAGAAAAATATGAATGTATGATGTAATGTACAGTATATGGATGAATATGACATCTGACAGATATGTCTTTGAAATGCTTATCTTATGCTGAATACTAATATAAAAGATAATTATTAAAAAAATGGAAATACTGAATGCTTTTCAACAGCTAAAAGATCATGTGAGCTTCTTCTGCTGAGCCAGGTGGCAGACAAAATGTTTCTAATTGTCTACTCAGCTAATCCTTATTTTGACCTTATCACTTCATTATCTGAATTGTGAACCTTACCCAGAAACCCATATTTAAACTGTGACTGCCCAATGCATGATGCTTACACAATTACACAATACACATTTTTAGACAAATACAATGCATAATATTAATTCTGGGAAAATGTAATAAATATGGGGAAAAGGCATCAGATATAAAGTACTAAATTATAAATTATAAAAGTAAATATGTAAGACGGTGTGATGGTGCTGAGTTAAATGTAAGTATTATACTATGCATTACACAGTAGGATGTTGGTTTTTGTTTTCTTATATACATGTCTAATAAAATATAATCTACATACCAAGAGTATAAGAGATTAATTAAGTGAAAAGAACAGGTTTCAGAAAATGCTCAGACAAATCTAACTGACATGTCACACCTAAATGTGACTGAGGGTGTGTCATAAAATGAAGTGTCCATCAAGTCTGTTATTTGTATTATTTGAACATTGAATTTGTAGAGGCTTCCAAAAAATCATAGAGTGCCATATACAAAGAAACCACCGTGTATTATGTATAACTCTCAGTCTAATTACTTGGGATCAAATGCTAGATTCAAGAGACAGCTGCACAGCTACCTATTTGGATAGTCAACAGGGCAAAATTATATACCTGTATTGCAAATCTCTTGTCTGTGTCTCCAGGCCTTTGATGAAAATGACTTTATTGTGGGAGACAGTTCCTCAGATGATGTCATTGTATATGCTTTGAAGACATCCAGGATAAGTATGAATAAGCAAACGGCAATGGGCTGTATTTTTCTATCATTTTGTGTAACAGAGCCCAGGCTAATCTTAAGTTAAATTATATCAAGAGTAGTGCATTTGTCTTCCATAATGTGACAGGAGAGATGTTCTGCAGTGGAATACAAATTAAGATATTCACAAATAAAGGTATTCACATTTTTGTATATGAAAAATTTATTTTGAATTAATGTTTTAATCTGTTATACAGGAAACATTTACCAAATATATAGTATATGGAGCATCCTTATTCAAGGATGATTTAAACAGTTTTAGAGATATAAGTCTAAAAGGAAGTACTTAACAGCAATTAACCAAAAACTGGTTCTTCTACTTAAATATTCACAAAAAACTGTGCAATTCATTTTTCATGTAGATGCTGTTCTTATGGAAAAGGGACAGATATCCCCATATAGGCCAAATATGTTCTTCTAAAACAATTTATTTCAGATCTCTCTAATCAGAAGTGGTGCGTAATAGTGTAATCTGTCAAAAGGATGTCTCAACCTTTGAAGATTTCATCACCTTGTTAATTGAGTTATTATTCTTTTTCCTCAGTGCATTTGAACCTCGCCTCTGGGAGTAATCTTGCGAGCTGTGTCAAGCACTGGGACCTCTTAAGTGGGCAGAAGAAAGATAGGACACAAGTGCTCCTGAGTAGAGAATGGGCTTTCATTTAATGTAGTCTGGTACCTTCATAACATATGTAGAAACATTGAATTAACACTATCAAAAATTGTGTTTCATTTTCTTTAAAATAGATGTACTGAAAATAGTATTGTCATATTACCATACGATTACAGTGACCATTCTTGGGTCTTTTGTTACACACTGTCAATATTTCCCCTTCATGAATTTAATCAGGAGGACTATTATTTTCTTTAAGTTTTTTTGATGTCTTGTGTAACTGAACCTCAGCTGCTATTTCTGTACAAACGAATTGTGCTTGAAATGCCAGACAATGTGCTCCATTTACAGGCTTAGGATCCATGGCCAGTCATGGAATGTCAACAGAGTGTGCTTTAACTAAAACAAGGTTATCTGTAATGTCTCAATTTACACTGAAATATATAAGAGCCAGTGAAAATTAAAGAATAATCTATGTTCCAGATTTTGATAACAAGGTATGCATTTCAGTTGTATGTTCAGATTCTAAAACCATCTTAGAATCAATTTGTCTGAATGATACTTAAACATATATTTCTATGTACATACTGTTCTGTCCCTGAATACCTCTGCATTCAAATAAGAAACAAATCAGCATATTTATACAGGTACCTTTGAATAAACCAAATTCAGTCTATTATGCATATATTTAATATTTGTTTTCAAGTAAAATCAAAACAATGCAGTAATATATATAGTAATGTATAAATACAAGGTCTCCCACATCACATTGGAATTGTCAGTCACACCCAAATCTGCAAGTTCCTTACACAAACTGCACTCATTAGAAACAGCCTGATCTTGGAATCTGGCCAGGTCCAGCCTCATTCTCCTTGTAGGTGGTAGCCTCCTGGATCTAACCTAAATCTTCAGAGTAGCAACAACAAAACTGTGGTCAGAATTCACAAACTGGACACTTTTGTAGACCCTGCACAACTGTAGGAGCCTCCAGTGTCTGCCCACCAGGATGTGATCGTCACACAGCCAGTACTGGAGTATCAAGTCCAACGATGTGGTTCTGGGCACTGACGCTCAGCGATCCACAGCCCCTGACATTTTGCAAATCAGGGAACATGGACCCCTGGACACAGCTCATCGCCAGCCAAATCCTTGCCAGTGGTCACACTGAAGTCATCCATGACCAGAGGAGTGTCACCTCATGGGCACCCATCCACCACCGAGCAAAGTTGCGAACAAAATGTCACTGCAGTCAGAGCATATACTGAGACGACAGACAAGTCATCTAGAGAGAACCTTAATCGGAGTCTCATAATACTCCTCAGAAGGAGCCACAGCAACAGCTACTCCCTGAGTATGGGAGCTATCAGAGAGACCAGAGCAGCAATAGGTGCACCCACCATCAGAGATCTCCCTGGTCTGTGTACCTCAGAAAGTACCTCCACAGTGTTCCGGCGACAGTAGACATCCCACATGCTTACCTGGCTGCTAGGCAGAGGGCAGCACCTCAGCACAACACCAGGTCCAAACCCCAACAGGCCTGACACGGCTGTATTTAACCAGGGTGCTACATGTGCTATTATCTAAATAATGGCATTTTAGTAAATTAATTTCTCATTGATAAACATAAATATCTTGCATTTATGTGGGTATTTTGCACAGAAATTAAACACACAGATGCCAGTAAAACAATAAAGTTTTTTTTTCCAATTAATTCCCAGCATTACTGCCCTGAAAATGATTGTACTGTTAAGATATATGTCTAATATATAACAGGAATGTAATATGTGAATGAGCAAAACTCAATAATAGATCAAATAAAATCTGGATAAGTGATTAGAAGATGTGTGGGTGGATGGATGGATGGGTAGGTAATATAAAAACAGAACAAATTAACAAATTAGAACAAATTAAATGTCATAGCAACAAATTTTTATTCTTAGACACTGTTCTCAAAGTTTGGAATTTATTCCAGTGCACACCAAATATCAGAGAATGCACTGCCTGTGATGTTTTCTTAGGGTCCATTATAAACCACTGGTGGTTTAAGACTGCCCTCTGCTGAAGCCACACTGTCTGCTGCAGAGAATAGATCATCTGGATTGCAGAGAAAACAGCAACTCTTTATCTCTTTGACAGAGTTAAGGTGCCGGTCTCATTCAAGACTACTGTGGGTATGAATGTTTAATAATTACTCTCAGCTGCTAAATGGCTGCCTAAATTTGGATTAACGTGAATTTTAATTATATTGAGACAGGGTTATCATTTTGGGATGGAAATGAGAGCACAGTGACTAGCTGGTTGCTACTAACCTCTAGAGACTGGCTTTGAGTCGCTGCCCCAGCCCCATGTGTGTGGAGTTTACATGTTCTACCGTGTCATCCCCCACAGTCCAGAAACACACATCACCATTCTATACAGAATTCAACAACCTTAATACCATCAGGCACTTGCCTGATAACAGAGATAGGCAGTATTTCAATTTACTGTATATAAAATATGTATATAATTACTTTTAAGCATTTTGTATTTTGTATTTTGTTAAATGGGAAAAAAGTCAGATGCAATTGCTACAAAATACTTTGAGAGATCGCATTTTATGTTTTTTGGTGCTCAGTGCAAATCGTGTTAAGGTAACATAAGAACATAAGAACATAAGAACTATACAAACGAGAGGAGGCCATTCGGCCCATCAAGCTCGCTTGGGGAGA
>JAODKN010000114.1:11588251-11616742 GCA_026774425.1 Petrocephalus zakoni
TCCCTTGACTTAAACTCCACACACCTAGAGATATACCCCAACATCCTATTGGCCTTTTTAATTGCTTCCCCACACTGTATTTCTCAATACAGACTGAGAAATCAGATGCTTAACTTAATGAGGACTTAGGACTCCTCTCCTCTCATTTGTATAGTTCTTATGTTCTTATGTTCTTCTTATGACTAAAACTTCAGTTTTATCAGAATTTAATTTCACAAAGTTATGCTGCATCCAGTTCTTCAAATCAGAGATGCATGCAATTAGTGCTTTGGGAGGGGACGCAGTGGGGGATTGCAAAGTAACATATAAGTGAATATAATCTGCGTAACAGTGATAGTGACAGCCATGACTATGAATGATCTGACCAAAGGATGTAGATTAAAATGAGGAGGCCAAGTGCTGATCCCTGGGGGGCCACTCTTAGCAGGAGAGGTAGATGGCCTGAGAGAGCCTAGAGTGATAGACTGTTGTCTGTTTGTGACATATGACTTTAACCAAAGTAGGGCAATACCAGAATTACCAATTGAGGACAGATGGGAAATGAGGACCTCATGATTTACAGTGTCAAATGCTGCACTCTGGTCTAGGAGGAGGAGGATGCCCAGGACACCATCATCATCAGCAAACCTGAGGAGATCTCTGACAACAGGCAATATAGCAGTCTCAGTGCTGTGCTGTTTACAGAAACCAGACTGAAAAGACTTATAGAGTGCATTTTCCTGAAGAAAATCATGTACTTGAGTACCTACTGTTCTTTCCACGACCTTCACTAGAAATGGAAGATTAGAGAGAGGTTTGTAATTAGACAGACATGTTGGATTCAGGTTGGGTTTTTTAGGACAGGAGTTACTGCAGCTGTTTCATTTGAGGTTGGGACAGAGCCAGAAGAAATTTGTTAATCAATGTGGCAAAAGGACTAGAGATAACTGATGAAAAAGCCTCACTAAGAGTGATTGGGGCAGCATCAAGCTGAAAGGAGGAGGAACTGGACTTACAAGTGAGTTTTGAGACAGAAAGTGGATTCATAGGTGAGAAACTAGTTGGCTTTATAATCAAACTGTGTGAGATGGTAGACAGAATTGGCTGAATAAATGGTGGAAAATATAGAAATTTGATTGATTTTGTTTTCATGTATATAAAATGCTTTCACAGAAGGGTGAAGGAGATTGTTGACAATCCTAAAGAGTGTTTTAGGCCTAGACTTGAATGGGATATGTTATGGAGGAGAAGTAAATGGGGCAAACAACATTAAGGGCATCTCTACACTTGTGGATATGTTCAGTGTAGAGCAAGGAGTTGATTGTAAGGCCAGGTTCCTTAAAACCTTCCGATCACAGGATCCTAACCTAGGATCCTTACAGCATCCTAACCCAATAAGCCACAAAAGAAGAAATAGCGTGGGTAGGATAAGCTAGAATGAAACCCACTGCTTCACCTGACTGTAAAAACTAAAATAGTTCATCCGGTTGGTTCCCCTTGGAACTTTTGTGCCAAATTTATGCCCAGTTTTGAAATTCCGAGCAGACTGTATACTAATTGGCCATACCCATTGGCACTCTGTCTCTGAGATCCAGCCCAGGTTTGGCCGCTTGCACTGTCCCCACGGAACAATGAGACTCCTCTACTTGACTCCACTATCGGTGACAGAAGTGCTGCATGTGCATTCAGACAACATTCAGACAATAGTGGTCTGGCCTAATACGTGACAGACGAGCGCCAAAGGTGTACTGCCCTTAAAACAGAGGACACTAGCAACCTTGCATTCATCTTGTTTTTTTTG
This sequence comes from Petrocephalus zakoni, assembly GCA_026774425.1. Classification (NCBI taxonomy): domain Eukaryota; kingdom Metazoa; phylum Chordata; class Actinopteri; order Osteoglossiformes; family Mormyridae; genus Petrocephalus; species Petrocephalus zakoni. The sequence goes on from JAODKN010000114.1 coordinate 11,590,032, forward strand.
TAATGTCTGTGTATCTGTACTATCTCTGCTGCAGTTACTAAGAGAGCTGTGAATGTCATCATTTCCGTTACTCCTGATAAGACTGAGCCCCCGATAGACCATATATGGGCAGAGCTAAAGCAGAGAAATGAAACAGTTGTCCTGGAAGATAAAATAATTACTTAACCTTATACTGTATACAGTATAACTGTGTTACTCACTGATAGTTGAAGGCAAGGATAAAAAATGTGTCACAGTCATTACAAGGTTTCCATCCTACAGAGTTAAGAAAACCTTCTAAGACTTTATGCCCCAGTTGTTTGTATTTATTCCTCACTAGATATTCAAATTTATGCCGTAACCCACTGTCAGCCTCATGAAAAACCAATGGGACAAGGCTCACCACCGATGACTGCCTCAACTAAGGGGCAGGACAATATTGCCTTATATATCTTAAAGTCCATGCTGTCACACAAGTCCCACAATTCCATGATAAGAGCGTTATCATCACATTCTGACAAAAGTTTCTGCACTGTGATGGTTTGGTTTCCTGTCCAGGGCGTGCCCCCACCTTGTGGACTGAGCTGCTTGTGAAGAGCTCCAGATCCCCCCGCGACCCTGACCAGGAAAAGTTGTTAGAAGATGTATGGCTAAAAATTCTCCTGCTTCAGATAATGGGTAGCCAAACCTTCCCTATTTACCAGACAAGTAATATTCCCCAATTAATACAGAATAAAACATTTTGAATGACATAGCTTATGTGAGGCTCCAGACCCCCTCGGAATAACCCCCAATTACACTTTTAAGGATTAAAAAAGATTCATTACCTTTCAGTTTGTTGGCATGGTGTCAAACAGGATGGGAGCTTCCTGAAGATACAGAGCTCCATGCAGGACGAGTCTTTCAAGTCACGTCACCAGACATTCACTCTGGTTAATGTTGCAAGCAATGGGAACTTTAATCATGCGTAAGAAGTTGTCTGCCAATTTTCATTCAGCATAAGCTTAACAATGATACAGTCCCAGTCATTCTTATATCCTTCATGGCTTACGCAGTTTATTTAAGAAACTTTCATATTTGGTCAAACAAAAACACAAACTAGAAAAAGAAAGGAATTATTGAGAGTTACAACTTCATCTCTTCATCACATTCACACCTCGGTTTGTGCTGTCAAGAACACATAGCTGATTCTAGTCCCATACACCTTACCTCCTCCTCAGTAACATTTTGAGCACCTTTTGACCAGAGGGGCTCATCTTCCGGAATATATATTGTTCATTCTGGTTACTCTATGCATAGTGTATGATACAGAAGTGGAATGCCTTCTTCCACATAGTTTAAAAAAGTGTCATTGCTGTTGCCACCACTGTAATCATTGGCCACAGACTCTGGCCTATATGGTCTCTGCCATAAATAGGTTGACAAGTAAAATCACTTCAATTAATATATGTTTGTTTTTCTACTGTTCCTAGTACGTCCACTGACTGATGATACCTTAAATCCGTTGCGACACCACATCAGATACAGGAGATCCCCAGGCAGGAAGCACCCCACAGCACTGGAGATCTCTTGGCAACGGCTGTACCCCAGACCCATACAATGGTCAACTCTGATGCCTCCCGACAACTCCAACCTGCAAAAGAAAGGGTGAGATGGCCCAGGATGAACAGCAACAAAGAGTGGCAGCAGCTGGATGAGGATCTGAACAAGATCCTGGACGTCGCTCTGGCAGGAACAGTGGAGCGGAAAATAGAGTCGATGACTGCAATTACCTGACATAGTCATCTGGTCAGAGCAGGCAAAGAAGATCATCCTGGTAGAACTGACTGTCCCATGGGAAGAAGGCTGTGATGAGGCCCATGAGAGGAAGTATCTGAAATACCAGGACCTCATCATGGAGTGCAGAGAGAAAGGGTGGCAAACGTGGCTGTTTCCAGTGGAGGTGGGGTGTAGAGGGTTTCCGTCTGTATGGTCGATGCTCACTACACTCGGTGTATCAGGCAAGGACCGCAAGACAGCTGTGCGCAGGATTGGAGAGGCAGCAGAACGAGCCTCTTGTTGGTTGTGGTTTAAAAGGGAGGAGGGGGGCTAGAGGCCTGGAGCTGATGGGCAGTGACCCGCCAACTGGAGGGTGTAGCGGATAAGGGTCGAAACACGCTGAGAAGGTTGGGCACCGTCTGACGACATCAGCTCCAGGCCAAGGCCACAGGCACTCTAAAGAGTGACTGTATGTGTGGCATCATCTGATGTATTAAGATGATATCCCCTAATATCACTTCAGTGAGGTTTTATTTTTAGTTCATTTTGTGAGTTTTATAAAAAAAAAAAGTACAGCCACAAATTGAAATACGTATAAGATTCTGAAACTATATGGGCATTTTGTTCACTCATTTAGGGTGTACCTGTGCTTAAGGTCCTATGCTAACTCAGAAAGAGTAATCTCACACTGGTCTCATTATCTTAACAATATCGTGGCCTGGCATAAGAGGCTATGTAAGGAAATGGTGAAGACAGATATTTAGTGCTAAGAAGCTGCTGCAGGGTAAAAAAAATCTGATAGTATAGATTCCTGCCTTGACAATTTGTAAGACAGAATAGATGAAGACATGAATAGAAATGCATACAATAATTAACATAATATACACATCGTTTTTTTAAATAGATGTTACATATGTTCTGTGATGTTTCAAAAAGAATGTTAATGCCTTCCAAACCTCTAGAGAAATTATCCCCATAAGGTAGTCAAATATGTCTTGTGTAAACAACATCCACCACTGACAATTCCAGCCAAAAGCCTTGTTTCTATGACCATGTTAGTAACATATTTGCACATTATCCAAGCTGAGAAGACACAAGTTCTATCTAGGAGATCTTTCTGAAAAAAACATAATTTGCTTAATGAGTGCTAATATGGAACTTTATATTTAAGCAAAACTATCTAGATATTTCTTTTCAATTTCTGGAATATATTAAGCCCAGCAAATACACTGAAGTTATTTATAAGTAAAATGTATTGCTATAAATAACTATATAAAGACTTTAAATAAAGCATAATGATGTCCCTGCCATTTCTCATCTGTTCAGATTTTGTCATTGTTAAACTTACATGACTGTTCATGGTAATGGGTATATTTTACATGAGAAACATCTGTAGTGTTCACTTTGAACATTTTTGCTTAATGAATTGGGATTCCAGGCAGTGTTCTGCTCCGCATAACACCCACGAGTCTTAAACAAGTCAAATTTCTCGCCTTATTTTTGTGAATTCCCTTCTTGTGAGCAGGAAATCAGTAAATCAAAGCCAGACTAAACAACATCTGTGAATTACTTAGGAATCATTAATTGGTTCATACCTAACAATATATTCCTTGGGCTTCTTCTTCTTTTGCAATAATCCCATAAGTCTCACCCCCATCTGTTACAGATACTGAAAAAAAGCTAGGGAGAGGCTCATAAAAAAACCAAACAAATGATGTTCAGCCTCATGTTCGGTGAGGCTCTGCCCTGTGGGCACACTGTGTGGAACATCCAGAAAGAGATTAATCTTGCCAAGCTATTTCCAAGTATGGTATGCAACCAAGGACATACGCAGGGCCATCTGCTGCAGCCACATACAGGGTAGTATCACGGCTTTGATAGAACAATCTAGGGAAGTACTGCAGAATTTCCTTACTTTAAACATTGTTATTCTATGAGATAAAAACAATGACATATTGTAAGCAAAGAAGGGTGAAAAGACATTTTTACTTTATTTGATCTGGCTCCATGTTCTGGAACATCTTCCTTGTTTTCTGGAATTATACTTAGTGTCATATTTCAGTAAAATAGCACATGTTATATTTCCTATTCAGTTCTCCCTTGACATTACTTCATTACCACTATTACTACTAATAAAACTTACACACCTGTTTCAATGTTCAGTTGTGTTTATGCCCTGGTTATCAAGCATAACATATCTCCTTCATATTCCTGTTTAGTATTTAGTTGTAACAGTTAATATCTCAATTAACAAGAAATGTGTCCATTTCAAACCGAACTCACTGAACACACCGTGTACACCATTTAATATATTTTTTTCCTCTGTTAATTCTAACATAGATCGGTGAAATGAATGTCAGCCTCAGATGGCAGACACTACTATTTTTGTAAGTAAGGATCAGAGAGCAGGGTAAGCCAGTGCCCCTGGAGCAGAAGAGGCTAGGGACCTTGCACAGGGGCCCCACAGAGGCATCACTCTGCCAGCTGAGAAATTTAAATTGGAGAGTTTCCAATCACTGACACAGGGTCATAATCTGCAGTGCCTCACACCACCCAATGTATGTAGTAATGATACATACACTGTACACGCTATCACTATTTTATAGTCACTCCCTGTTGTTGTTTTTTTATTATAACCCAGTAAATCGTTTACCCTGTAACCCAGGAGTGTATGATTGTGTATATTTGAATGTGTGTGTGCCCTCTGATGGGCTTGCATCCCATCCAGGGTATCCCTGCCTAATGCCCCATGTTTCCTGGGATAAGCTCCAGGCTAACGTGGTTGGAGGACCGATGGATTAATCATATATAAAGTGTCATGGCAAAACCAGGAATAAGCTAATAAAATCAGTTCCTTATTTTACTTAAGTATAATCAGTTCTTTCACTTTAGCTTTGTTACCAAGTTCCTGATCTGGCTAGAGAAAGAGCATGTGCCATTCAACATCTGCTTATAACTAGTTAATGAAGGATATTATGAGTCCCATTTTATGACACCACATTGTGTGGACAATCATTCAGAAATCTAGTTCTAAAAGACCCGCACGTGGGATCTTACTCAAGTTCATCCCGGATAGGATTATTTTAAATGCAAGACCCTTGAGAACTGAGGTCAGAAACCACAGAAATGTATATAAAAGGTCTTCCCTTCAAGTTTTTTTCCCAAACAGCTGCATGGTACACTCCTCTTTCCTAAGGGAAAATCAGCAGCATCCTGAAAAGCCTAAACCCCTAATATTAACCCCTTACACTCATGATATAACAGGCTCACTATGACATTAGACAGAACTTTTTATCTGCACCCCTGGAAGTTGTATGACGGTGGTGTCAGTGAAAAGAAATATCTGCTGTTATTGTAAGTCACTGCCTGTTTAGTGCCTGTGTCTGCAAGTAAAAGATCACTGATGTATTTCTCTGTCTTCCAGTAGACGTTTTTTTAAAGCATATCTTCCAGCTAGTTTATTGGATCCGCCACTGTATAAATATGAGGAGTAGCATGAGTGATGTGCGACTTGTGGCAGTGTCTGGCTCTCTGACCTAGGCTTCCGTGCCCATGGTCAGAATATCACCGCTTGAAATCCTCTGACTGGCACGGTGAAGTCACTGCTGGACCGTTATAGCCAGTACTGGAGTTGAGGGGGAATGAGGAGGGATGTCATCCCCCCTGAAACAAAAACAGTCAAAATCATCCCCCTTCTAAAACGAACATCCCCCCGTTCCTTCCCTTAAACTATAAAATTCACTACCCCCCCCCCCTCCCCGATTTGTCTTTACAACTCGACTACTGGTTATAGCCAGCTTCTTCAGGAATGGCCTGACCCGGTCTCTCGCGTGGCATGTAGTTTTGGGTGTCTACTAAATGATATATGTATGTATTAAATACATACATCCATATAATTTAAGGTAGTAACAATTCGGCATTTTTACCATTCCCTTTCTTTAAAATGTGATAAAAGAATCCGTAAATCCCCTTAAGCTACATTTGGAATGTCTGTAGGAGTCTCTATAAATAAAGCTTCTTCTCCCCAGGAGCCCATCACTTATTTCAGTATCCCTGACAGAAGTGGACTGTGTACTGAGAACTGGGACTGCTGACAACCAAGGAACCATTTCCTACTGCCACCCTCCGTGAGTCAGAAACACTAACCAGAGAAAAATCAACATTTCAGCATTTTCCTCAGTCTAACACCCAAGTACTACTGATTAACCAAATACATGTGCTAAGCACTGTTGACATACACCGAGAAGAAAACTTTTGCTTTTTGATTTTTTGGGGAAGTAAATAAATAAATAAAAATCCCACCCTCCTTCCCCCAAATGTTAAAATAATAAGAGCTATGTCAGGAGGTTTGTTAGTGAGTTGAGTTTTTTCCATTGGCAGACTCCCTTGGGTGAACCCGCCCTAAAGGCGCCCACTTACCCCACTTTCCACAGTGTCATACACAGCTTCTGCTAAAGCTCTTCAGCAGTGATGCTCAGCACCCTATTAATAACAGCAGCGTCTAGCCAGCGGTTCTTGGCGGAGTAAGGCTCACACATTGCACAGATTTTAAAATCTCTTACATTTATGCCTACTTAAAGTCCTGAACATTCGTTCATCAGCAACATTTTCTCCAGATATTTCGCTGCATTTCCGCTGGTAAAGGTTGAGGAATCTGGCTTCTTACTGCAGAAGGCGAAATGTTTTGGAGCGTGAAATATTGTGGTCTTTTCATTCTTATAGGTGAGTTGGAATAATTTGTCTGTTTATATTACCGGTATAATGCAGTTAAAAATTATACAGTTTGTTCAACTTAAAATTACATAAACTGAAACCGGCACGATGATTGAAGCGCGAACATGAATCGGAAGTTTTGAAGAGTGTAGTTCATTTATGTAATAACCTTAATAGCGAATAGCATGTGATGCAGTTATCTTTTTAAATACCATGCATTAACAAGGCAGAAAGTCTGAAACCCACATTAAATTATAGGTCTATATGATAGAACTATCATCACACATCATACGTACTATGTTTGCGCGAGATTCATGACAAGCTAAAAAAAATAATAAATAATTATAATAAGCCGCAACACTAGCCTACAAGAAACACCAAACGTCAAATACAGTAATGTTTGCAATTGTGTAGTTGTCATTATCTGCAGCGAAACTGAACGGTACAACGGTATATTTAAACCAGATCCTAGAAATATGTCTCTTACATTAAGACAGCATAGTATCAGCTAAACATTGAGCTATGGCTTTAGTGCTGTACTATTGCTGCCATGTTTGCCTGTTATCTTGACTAATACTTTTTGACAATCTTGTGTTAAGTCAACCTGCTTAGTTTTGTAGACCGTTTTATTACCAAAACTGTTCTATTAAGGGTGGGTTGGAGCAACAAGCTTAGTCATTTAAGTAGCCTATGATTTGTACTCATGACTTTCATTATATTATTGAGTTTGGTGTATTTCTGGTAAGCATGTGAAAGGTTTAAAAACACCATTTTGTCTCTGAAGGTTAAGCTTACTTTCTTGAACCCGCTTGCAAATAGTTGTACTCTTTATAGACGATTAAGGGTTAGAGTATGCAGGAAGCAATGAAATCGCATTGCATTGACTGGCTCCACCCATTTATGGCTTCGTTTCCCTTCAGAAACAAACGTTCACAGATCCCTTGGGAACGCTGCTTTATACTTGCTAGTTTGTGTTTATTTATTTATTTATTTCTTAAATACTGACGTTACCCAAATGTTGCCTCCCAGCTGCCTGCACTTGCTGCTTGCCTGCTGTTGTAACAGCAATATTTAGGCCTATATATCTATTGGGCTCGAAGCTACAGGTGCTTTTAATGTTGTTTAGTCTGGGCTTATTCTCCAGGTGTAGTGTAGTAGGGTTAATGTCAGTTTTTAAACCGCTAAAAGAATTGGATCTGGCCACTTGGCCTATGCTTGTGTTTGTGTGTCGTTATTAAGACAAATATCATATTGATGTGCTTGAGTCATTTTTAGAATGGAGTGACTGATGTGGTTGAATGCACAATAAAATGCCAAGCAATGGCAATGTCTTTGAATCTCTTATTTTGAATACTTTGCTGTTATACAAACTAGTAGGTGCTTCCCTTGGGAACTGTGCGAAAAAACACATGAACTAAACAATGAAATGTGATGAAAAGGGTTAACAAAAAATCTATCAATATTTAGTATTTAAATATCTAGAGTACATGACAGTGGGAATGTTCTAGAAACACCCTTGTTCTAGAAAGCATGTGGTGAGTTTGCCCATATTGTTAAATAATGTACAAGTCCATTAGTTATTTTTGCACAGGGTTTTAAAATGTGTCATTGGTGTTATTTGGGAGCTTAAGGAAAATATACTAACACAAATTGGTTAGCCTATGATATGGATCTGGTGGTCAGGCCAGTGAGACTGTGTCGAGCAATTAGAATGCTTTAAATGTGCGAGTGGCTGTACATTGGGTTTGAAATCTTCCAAAAACTGAATATTTGGGTATTCTTGCCAGTTTTGAGGATGAATGTGAATGTTGTTATTAATTATTCTGAGAATGTGTGACCAGTTACCTTTCTGCTGGCTCTTTGAGCACTTGTACTGCATCTGATAATCCTGCATTTTAGTGTCATAAGTCTGAAGTTTAATTGATTTTTTTTCAGTCACATTATGTTTTAATCTCATTAAGTCCTATCCTTAGCCCAGTTACTATTGATTCAATTAAGGGGGACAGTAAAATGCAGTCTTTATAGTTTGCAGTTTTTCTCTTAGTCAATCCTTTGAAGAACTTTTACTACCTGCCAAGTGATTTGCTCTCCCCAGGATGAACTCAGACATTCTCAATTCTTAAATATGTCCTCTAAAATGTTGTTTCTTGGGCACACATATTGCACTGACTGCAAATTCAAAGGAAGTGTAATACAGATAGATGGCTTTCCCTTTGGCAGAGGGTCAGGTGTAAAATTTATACTGGCACTCTAATCACTCAAGGGAAGGAGAGGCCTTCTCTGCTGAATTTCAAAAGGTTGAATGAATCAAGCACGCAAATTTAAAATTTTATCTCCGGCACTTACATGGTGCAATAGTTGCAGGGACAACAGAGCAAGATGGGTTATTAAAAAAAATAATAAGAACATGTAGGCCTACCTGGTGATAGCCGCGGGCGGGGGGCTGACTGTAAATGGTGCTGCCCTGGGCAATTGCCCATTTTGCCCGTGCCAGATTCCGCCCCTGCGCAGCACACATCTTTTGGGCCTATTCATTGTTGTCATGTCCAAGGGGGAATGGCCAACCAGCCCACCTTTGACCCCAAGAGAATTGTCTTTTTCTTTGTCAGACTGAGGAGTTTTGTTTCCTCCATTCAGTTGCCTTCTTTTTCATTCACCATTCATTTACACTGTAGTTACCATATTCTGTGCATATATGCCAGTAAATAACACTGTTGTTTTCGCTAAACACTTTGGGGCAGTTGTTATAAATTCATCTGAAATTAAAATTTGGCTGCCAGGCTGAATGATGATACAGATATAGGTTATTATTTGCTTATAAGCTGCCTTTCCCCCAGCTTTTGACTCATTCTGCCAGAGCCTCATTTGTATTTTCATAATTTGGTTGCAGTCAGATTTGTTCTGTAAGTAGATCTGTAATTTTGAGTTAGTTATCAGTGGCAGGGTGACTTCCGGTTGTGTGACGTCATGGGTATGCCCTCTGCGGTAGGAGGAGCTTAAGGAACAGATAAGAAGGTGACGATGCCAAAGGTGACTTGTATGCTAGTAAAGCAAACTGTCAAAATATGTCTGCAATCTGGAAGTATTTTATACTTGAAATAATTAGTAGCACATCCATTTGCAATCTTTGTAAAAACACATTTTTGGGAGGCGGAAGTAGTGTTTAGTGAAAAATCCCACTAAACAAAGCACACTCAATTGTGTGAGACAACGCGAGTAACATGAAAAAAGCAATGAATGATTTGGGAGTCGTTAGCTTGGGCTGTTTTGCGCACTCGCTACACCTTGTGATACACGAGGGCCTGCTATTGCAACAAAGTATAAGTAGCATTTTAACCATTCACCACTTGTGTATACTCTCTTGGAAGATATTCAAACTGAACTGTAAATGCATCAAAAACTATGGAGCAGACAAAATGTAAGTTTGTCTGTGGACAAAATGCAGCAGGACATTACTTGCTGTTGTCATTAAATGATGCTTTTTGTGGCACAGCATGTATTTTTGTGCATGAACCTGAGTGCTTCACACTTGGCCTCCCATAAGCAGAAGTGGCTGTAACGTCACCAATTAGAGCGACAGTCTCAGGCCGGTTTCTGCGACCACGCCCCCCCACTTGCTAGAGAGCTCTGATTGGACAGTGATTTCATTTCACGGTAGTGCGATTTCAGCATGTAATTTTTAAAATGAAAACGAGCCGATGTGACAGAACCATTGCATGGTTCTGCTTTACATTGAGTCATGTTCTCATCATGACCGTCACTGAAAAGCAGTGCCTCTTGTGCACTGCATCTCAACATGGCACGGTTTCTGCGTGCTGTACACTGTCAAACAGTACGCATGTCGAAGTCGTGTTTGCATTTCAAGGTGGCACGAAGTCCGCTAAATAAGAACGCTTAAAAGATATAGCAGTATGTTATGCAAGTTTCTAGTGGCCTAATTTAAAAAGCTTTAATTTGTATTTACTAGTTAGGGAGCTCCAGTATTAGTTTGGTGTCCATATCGGCTGATACCCTTTGTTCAGGCATTGGGATAATATCTCTGAAAAAGTGGGACCCCTATTTCAAAGAATATTATACGAGTAAACTTAAATGGAATACCAGTCAAAACCATATCCTTAGCTCTGTACTGCTCTTTGAATTGCTCTAAGACTTTAACATTTTAGCATTTTTATTTGATATTAGCTGGTTGTTTACGTACAGTATGTTATTGAACCACTGTGCTCTTCTTTTGTTTGTGGATTTTAAATTTGGTGGTTGATTCTGTTATGACTAATGGAAAGTCTTTTGATAGCTTGGGGTTTTAGAGATACAGCTATTCCGGTATATTTTGGTGTACAAGTTTTTAAATGACCTGGCATTGGTTGAGTTGAATGTTGATTGACAGGGGATGCGGGGGAACCCAGATAATCCCAACAGGATGTCCTGTTTCTGTATACCAGAATGTTGATACTGTAGTTTGTTGAGCACAAAACCTAAAATTATCTTTAAAAAAGAGTAGGGACAAGGTTGAGATCAAATGTTTATAATATTTTTTTATTCACAGTGAACTGCAAGAGGTTTAATTTTAAGAATTGTTTGTATTGTTTGAGAAAAAAAGTTTAAAATATATTATATGAAGTAAAGGTTATGCACTTGCTTCTGACTTCCTCCATAGCCGCTGGTAGTTCATCTAAAAAAAACATCAGAGTAACATCAGAAGCCAACACTGTGTAACTAAATACACGGTACTAACCACAATCACTTTAATTGCTGGAATACACTACCACGTACTTGAGATTTGATTTTGGTGTATTTCGTGCCACTTGGCATTAACAACATGAAGCATATATCAGTGAAGTCAACATATAGTATCTAAATGATTACGTGAAGGTGCAGTTTTCAGTGCAAACATAGAAGCTGCAAAAGTGACCCTCGTCGTTTTTGTTTCCTTTCTAAGGAAAGGTGTCAGATCCTGTAATAGACACAGAAGCAGTTGTTGTTTTTCAGCTCCAGTGTAAGAGAGCTGGTGCATGTTAACTGCACCATGCAAACTGCCCCCCCTGACTGATGACTGTGGCATCCAGGGGTGATGCTTAAGGCTTTTAAAGATGTTTAATTTGGGTGTTCAGGGAATTTGGGACTAACTGAAAATAAAGGGGGGACTTATAAATGTGGTCAGTGTTTAGCAAATAGAGTGCACTTATCATTGCAGTAAATTATTCTGGCTATCCATAGAGACACATTTTTCATTCTATCAATCTTCCAAATGTTGTTTAAATTATGGAGAAAATACTGGGATTTTTTTTATTTGATCACAACATGCTAAGCAAACTCTGATTTGAACAGCAGATGCAGAAATGGGTGATTGGATCCGTTTCTTTCCTGCTGTGGATGCCTACTGGCACAGTTTTAAATGAATGTATCTGAAGAATATAGTGCTAAATGAAGTAAAACTTTTAAAATATGTAATGCTAAGTATTTTCCACTTATTTTCCACTGACAGTTGTGGATAAAATTCTTGGAGTCTTTCAGTCAGCTTATACAGCAACTACATTGACATTGACTTTCTGTAGACTGTTGTAAAGTACAGCAGAATATACAGCAGGATGTGATTAATCTGAATCTGTGTGCTGTATCTGAAGCTGCATACTCCATCCTTCCATCTTCCAGTCCCTTGTCGTGGTCTGGTGCCTTTTCGAGGCAGGGTAGGGTGCAGGGCAGAGCTGCACCCTGGACAGGATTATAGCTACATATAACAAACATGTTGTGCACATTTCTCATTGTACGTATGTCACCGCCCAGAAGTAGGAGTGAAGGAGAGGAAATAAACGACTAAGCACTCTACATAAAGAAAACCAACATTTTAATATGATATCTTTACAAATAATCTTACAAAGGAACAGTATGTGCAATCCGATGGGAGCTGGAAATGAGGCTACAGCAATACCAAAGGGACAAAAAGAACAAAACAAATCTAAAAAAAACAGGCCAACTAACTGTAAGAGAGTCATAATAGTAATAACAATAATAAAAGAAACCTATTCATAATCAAGCAAATACTGGGCGGCATTTCAGTTTCTATGTGAAGGGAGCATCTGTAGGCCCCCTTACCTGTATTTTGAATTATGTGCAAGTATACTAAATCAATTTCCTTTTACTTGGTTAAATGGACAAAAGTGGTTTAGCTCAATCTTATTTTTTTAGTATGCACAGCATTACTTGACAGATGTGCAGTAAGCTAAGGGAAGAAGCCTATTTGGTCCTACACCACAGCACAAGGCCTGTTTGGTCGTACACCACAGCACATTGCTGTCTTGCAGCAGTGGAAAAGAACTCTGATTACATCACCTCACTAGTAGTCTTAACTGTGGTTTGTGGCCTAGAAACATACATGATTTTGTACTGTGGTACATAAGTATAATTGATGCTGGTCTTATGCAAAATACGTACAAGTAGTTTAATGTGTGCTGTATTTAACAGCCAAGATTTCCAAGCCTTAAATCATTGTTTATAGTATGCTGATGTGAAACTGTGACATGTTAAACGTCTTGAAAGTTCAAAAGGACAATAAAAAATACAGCTTTCATATAAAGACTTTATTCAGATTTGGAGTGTCATGTGAATAGTGTGTTAAGCATTGTAATTCTCATAGAAATTCAGGAATTTAATGTAATGCACGAAAAAATTCATGGAATGCTAAAATGAAAAGTCTCATTGTGACATCGACAGCAAGTGCAAACTGGCTATAAATAGCTCCTCTATACAATATAGCATACTTAGTTGCATGCTGCATGCTTTTGTGTATTTTATTTTGTAGGATCTCTGCGATGTTTGTGGTCATTTAATGTGGATGAAAAAAATGCCATGGAATTCAGTGGCTCAGTGGAGGACATGTTTGGGTACACAGTCCAGCAGTTCGAGAATAGCGAAGGGAAATGGTAAGTTATCAGCATATCGTTGTTTTAAAGAGTGTTTCTTCCTCTCGTGATTGTTGCTCAGATGCTGAAAAATGATGCATGTTTTATTTTCGGTTTTTTTTTCGGTTTTGTTTTACACTTACACAACTCCCAGGGGTAACATGGCTGAACACATAATGAACCTGTAATTTGTATTTAGTTGTTAATGCATCTGTTATTTTAATTTAGTGGTTTATGACACAAGTAGCTACTATCATGTAAAGCTCTTGCCTGTTTTCCAGGACCAGAAAACATGTCTAAAAGGTACAATTGATAGGCCAGTTCACTTTGTCTTCTGAAGTTCCGTTTTCATCTTAAACAACCAGCAGGGATGATTGCAAGAAAGGAATGTTAATTGCTAAAGCTGTTTACGTGATGGCAAGCAAATAGCAGTTGTTACAATATAATTATGTTAGATCACTGTGAGGGAGCATTTTTACACGATAAGTCTGTTAAATTGTGATTGATTTAAAACTAAAAGGTAGATAACGTGTCAAAACTGAATGAAATATCAAATCAGAAGACTACTTCAAATTGTAGTATTACATAGTTACACTCCTATCGTTTGCTGTATGAGATGTTCTCTGTATGTATCCTTGCAGAGTCTGAGATAAGAGCTTCTGTATAATGGCTCTCTCTGTCTCCTTTTTAAGGATACTAATTGGATCTCCACTGGTTGGACAGCCAGCCAAAAGAACTGGGGATGTCTACAAATGCCCTGTAGGCAGAAGTGATTCGAAATGCATAAAGCTGGATTTGCCCAGTAAGACCAAAACATTTGACATGGGATCATAACCCACTCCATGGCCAGTCATCTCAACACACTATGCATTGCTATCCACCTAATTGTTTGCTTGCTGGAATTACTCTGCAGGAAGTGACGCATATCACAATTGGACAGATGAGGATAAACAGGATTCCACTGTCTCATACCCATAATTAAGAAATAATTAGCCAGATATTTCTGAAATTGCTTATGTCCTGTGTGATGATAAACAGGCTATTTTTGAATCGGATGCTTTGGGTAATGCAACTGAATTTGCAAAATTTGGCATGTGTTTATATTACGTTATTTTAGTCAAGTGATCACTGGCAATATTACACCACTCAGACATTATACATCTACAATAAGATTTTTCTTGAACGATTGTTTCTCGGTTATGTGGGCAGTATTTTATGATTAAGTATTGTTCTTTAAGAGATTTGTTTTCTAGTGTGATGAAATCGACAAAGTTTACATTGCTGCCCTATATGAAGATATGAATTGGCACCATATTTAATTGGTATATGAATAAGCAGGCCCTGAGTAGAGAATGTCTGACTTATACTTATGAACGGAATGCCATAAATTCTATTATATAAAAAATCTTGGTTAAATACTATGGTTAATAATGACATAGGATGCACTACATTGAAAACATTGCATGACTTCAGCGATTTGTAGGCCTGAGGTACAGTACGGAACCGTATGCACTTTTATTATTACGGTATAATTGAGTAACACATATTCATGATGCATTATAATGGCTTCATAAAGTATCATAAACATACCTTCATAATGCAATACATAACATCCTTAATTCTTATACCGGCCATTATAATGCATTATGAAGGCATTTGTCACAGCATGGCATGGTGCAGGAAGAGAATGAGGGTAACTGGCAACTCATATTATTGGGGCTGAATAGAGCAGACCAGGGGAAACAGCAAAATAACAGGACCACGGGGGGGGGGGGGGGTCAAAAAACAAACAGGGAAAACCGCTGCCAAAACAAATATATAAGAAATAATTTATTTGCCATGAATTAAGTTCATGATTTTTAAAGAAATGTATGACTGTGGCCCAGTCAGCGAAAGTGTGTTTTCTACCCCTAGACGATTAACAAACGACAAGAACTATGACTAGGGACATCAAGCAAAGTATACACCTAAAACATACACCACACAATAACCAAATGAACAGCAGAACAAAAGCAGGCACTTAAATACACAGAACACTACGACTAACAAGGGGCAGGCATGACTAACAGAACTAGGAATAATGAGGAGCAGGTGAGGACAATCTAATCAAGTCAAGAGGAGCAGGCCAATGAGCAACAGGTGGAACAAATTAACTCAGAGACCTAGGGAACGCTACTGACACTGAAACTGGACAACACCAACCGACAGTGTAGAATACACTAGGATAATAAATGGAACAGAGTAGCCAAAAACACAAAGAGGGTAAACCTAGAACCAAAAAACACAAAGGGAAAGCAGAACATTAGGGAACAAAAACACAATAAATAACAAATGAGGCAGGCCAGTGGCCAGCCATGAACCCATGACCCAAGAGATTACCAAGCTGCACACTGCTGCACAAGCTGCATCAGGTCAGGATAGCCAGCACCACCTGCTGGCCAACTAGGGAGGAAACACAAAGGGAAGGGTAGGATGGTTACTGACCCTGACAGGTATCTATAGTGCATTATAGACGAGAGCTTCATAAAGCATTCATAATGCATAATAAATATGCCTATGATGTGTTTTTCATTTTAATATTTATAGCCATATTTAATATTTATAATGTGCTATAAATGCATAATATTTTTTTACGAATGTGTACATAGATTAATACCAATTTACAATAAGAATCCCTTTTTCTGCATGTAAATTCATAACATAGGGACTGCCTGTATTTTAAGCATTGAATGGAAATGATCGAGGTGTATTTGTTCATTTTTATAGGACATTTTTGGTGTTACTTGATGTATTTATATTTCCCTAGAAAATACAACTATTCCTGATTCAAATGAAGTCAAAGATAACATGACCATGGGAACAACTCTGGTAACAAGTCCAGATGGAGGATTTCTGGTATGGGAATTAATGTAGAGCTATTAGTATGTGCTTATAATAATGCTGTATATTATTCTTGAAAAACATAGGCTGCCAGTTAAGAGGCACTGGAACATTATAGCATAACACCAGATCAGCATAATAGGTATAGGAGGTGTAGGACATACTGATGTTAAATCTTAAAACTGTGATGTTAATTAAAAAGGATCTTCTATACTGTAGATCTAGACTGTTGCTGTAGAATTCGATGTAGTCTCTGAATATATTCGTTCATTTCCGCTGGCCAGGCCTGTGGTCCGCTCTATGCTCGCAAGTGTGGAAGTCAGCAGTACACCACCGGCGTATGTTCCAACGTCAGCGCCTCATTTCAGGTTATGAACTCCATCTCCCCTCCACTGCAAGGTATGCCAGGGGCAAGCACACCATTCTTTGTGCTCTGAGCGAGCGGTGGGCTGTGAGCGAGCTGTGCAGACCAGTGCACACAAGTGCATACCAGAAAGAGTAAACTGTTCCGCATGCCCGCCAACATTTCCCTTTTAGGAAAGAGTTGTCCTTTTAGGCTCTCCATACAAGGTGCAAGCCATGACTTAAGGTAAACACTGACTGTTTATGTGTCTCAGGGCTCTAAAGATGTACTTGGGAGCTATACTGAAGGAACTTTGAGTAATATGTTCCTGTCCTATAAATAAACTTTGGTCATTGCTTAGAAATCAGGTTTACTGAGACACAAGAGGTTTTTGTCACTGCCTAAAAGCATGGCATACATGTGCACTAAAATGTGGATGCATGTTACTGTATGCAGTGTGTGTGTGTGTTTGTTTTGTTTCTTAGTTGAATTATATTGGAGTTCAGGGAAATCCACTGTTAAAAAGACAATTTTATCAAGATTCAATAAATGCCTCTTTCCAAAGTCAATGAGTAATCATGTTAAATATAGGTAGTCCCCGACTTACGTTGGAGATGCATTCTGATGAGCTCATGGTAACTTGAAAATATAGTAAGTTGAGATGGGCTTTGAAATGCCAGAAACACAGAAAATATGTGCTCTATATTGGTTTTCTTCCATTTACACTCCTAATGAATGTATAATAGCCATTCTAAACCAATGCACTGCAGTAATTCACCTCAGTCTGTAAAATGTGGTAAATGCCCAGTCATACTTAAAAAGTATGCTCTACATATTGCCATCTTCATCGTAAAATTGAAAAATTCTAAGTCGAACCATTGTAACTCGGGGACCATCTGTAATCATGGTTGGAATATTGACCAAAATAATCGTGATTGATTTTTGCCATATAACATGTATTTACAGAATAGTACAAGTTAGGGCTGCATGATACCACATTGCAATGTACTTGCAATTATTTGGCACATGTGCGATAATCACCAGGGCTTCAGATGACAGGAGAAACATTTTGCCAGCCGCCAGCTTTTCAATACTATACGGGCGATTATTTACACCCACAATTTGGTAAGCAGATTAGTAGTATGCCTAAAATATTGTGCCGACGTGTGGGACTTTAAACTGCGAAAAGTACCGCCACAACTCAGACGTCTTTCTGCCTTGTTTATCTACAATCTCCTTGTTTAAAAGATGATGTGGCTGTTGAGCTGCACCTTTCTTCACCACCACTTCAATGCTTATCGCTTCCATGATTTACAAAAATGATAATATGTAGCGGGATCTGCAAAACGAACTTAATAAACATAAGGACGCGCCGAATTTATACAGATTAGTAACTTTTGGCCGTCAATACGTATCTCATTAATATTTTATGTTCACTACTAATCTGCTTACCAAACATTGGGCGTAAATAAACGTCCGTATGGTACCGAAAAGCTGGCGGCCGGCCAAATATGTTTCGCGAGTCATCTAAAGCCCTGGTGACTATTGCCTATGCGGCATACAATCGCAAGTACATCGCGATGTAATATCGTGCAGCCCTAGTTACAAGAATTACAGTTACAAGCTCTTACACATGTGGATGTTTCTTTTTGCTCAAGTCTGTGACAACAAACTGGACATCGTGATGGTACTGGATGGTTCAAACAGCATTTATCCATGGTCCAATATAATAATCTTTTTGGAGAAGTTTTTGAAGAATATTGCTGTCGGTCCAATGCTCTCCCAGGTATTATGGTATTATTATGGTCTGCATGCTGTGTGAAATACATTTAACTTATTTTAGTTTGATTTCAAAGTAAAATTACATTGCAGTATATGTCATTAATGCTGTTAATGAAATCAAAAGATAATTTAGAATAATGGTTTATAGTCAGCAGTACTGTCCATAGGAATATCCAGAGTTGGACTGGTCGGTTATAGGCCTTGCTGGTGTGTCTTTCAGTCACAGTTATTTATATCATGTTTGTTCCAATATCTTGGAAATGATCTTTAACTTAAGGAAAATGGCAAAATGTATTTGGTTACCATAAAAAGATCTTTCAGACTCAGGTTTCAAGGTTGGTTTTAATTAGCTTTGATAACTAAAAGCACAAAAATATTCCCTCAGGTCGGAATTGTGTCTTATGGTGATAACGTCAGTCACGTCTTCAATCTCAGCCAGTTCAGTAACACAGACGATCTCGTGGCTGCAGCAAAGAAGATTCCCCAAATAACAGGAACGAAGACAAACACATTCCTCGCAATTGAGACAGCCAGGTACCGTTTCTGTGAAGCCGTTATGCAAGTACATCATTTTTTGTGGAATGTGTACACCTGAGACCTGATAAAATTTTGGTAGTTTTGTAAGTCTGATTTTCACTGCATGATGTGCACTAGTGATGTGGAACAGGTATGATATTGCCCATCTTATATACTGGATTCAGGTCATTTTTCTGCAGGCAAAAACCGGCTTTCTTTAGTAATTTAAGACTGCATTCATATGCTTTTTAATTATAAAATACTAGCAATATTTATGTAAGAATGCATTGAAACAACTAGAACAACAAAAAGCAATACTTTATATAACTGGACATAGCTTTCCCACAAGTCTTAATTACGTACAATGTGCACAAATGTGCAAAATCCTGCAATTTAACATATAGATTTCCTGATTTACTGACACACATAGGGGATCATTATGTGGCTAACCAGCAGAGGAGGATAGTTCATGTCCAGCAAATAAAAATCGAGACGAAACAAAAAATTGATTTTGTTCAATCAACCAGTTGAGCATAAAGACAAAATCATGGTCTCAATTTGTACTTTCCGGTCCTGAAATATCCACCTCTGTTAACCAGTTATTGTAATCTGAAGCTAGTTCTGACAGCTGTGTTTCTTTTGTAGAAGAGAGGCCTTCACAGTGGAACGGGGAGCTCGGCCGGGTGTCAAGAAGGTCATGGTGATCGTCACGGACGGAGAATCCCACGACGGTCATAAGCTTAAGGAAGTCATGAAGGAGTGTGAAGAGGATGGGATTGAGAGATATTCAATTGCTGTATGTTGAATGGTCGCAGTACAGCAGCACATCTAACCAAATAAATTTTTATGTCTTATCACATCGTTTTTCACGTCATGCATTTTAGCCTATTAGGTATTTCTTTTTGCTATTTTTTTAATTACCAAAACCAATTAATAGTGTCTGTTTTTATGTTTGGCTCTAGGTTCTCGGTGATTATTACAGACAAGGGAAGTCTGAAAAGGATATCCAAAAATTTATAAAGGAGATTAAGTCAATTGCGAGTCCACCAATGCAGGATCATTTCTTTAATGTGGCAGATGAGGTGGCTTTGATAAACATTACTGAATCGCTGGGCAGCAAAATTTTTGCTTTGGAAGGTAAATCAGACTAACAAACAGAGCCAAGTAATGTGCTAATTCTGTTCTTTGTTCTTTTATGATATTAGCTTCTATTTGTAAATGTATTCTGTTTGCTTTCATACAGATACAGATGCTCCTTTTTCATTGTGATTGTATTGTTGTTTGGTTAGGCGCCCGTATAACAAGCTAATTGCAACAACTCCTTTTATAACTGGTTGCTTTGCAACATTTCACAGAGCTTCATGCAATACAACATTTAAGAATCAAAATTTATCCATTAACTACTTTTCCTTAATAAGAAATGAATACAGAATGCATTTCTGATATATGCTCCAGTGATTCTGGTGATTCAATATTAACCTGAAATATTCTACAGATTTAATATGTGTAGAATTACTTTTTCAACCCCCCACAGGGGAGCTGTGAAGGAGGTGAAAGGGTCTATGAGTGACAGGGGCCCTTAAAGATTTGGAACATAACTGAATTGATCTGGGTTGGGGATCCAAAATGGTATGCTTTCGTGGGGCCCAAAATCTCTAGTGGTGCCCCTGACACCCCATTTGGCAAAGTCTTCAAATGAAATAGTAGAAAATTGATTTCTAACTTGTGGAATAGATTGGTTTCAAGATGTATCCCCAACTTTACTTTATAGTGCTGTTATTTACTGCTGCAATTTTGCTTTGATACCTTGATATATTTTGTCTTTTAAAAATCTTTTTTTAGGCACAACAGGGAACCACACTACATCTTTTAAACTGGAGATGTCTCAAGCTGGATTCAGTACACATGTGTCAAAAGTAAGCGAGTACCAGAGTGTCATCGTTTATTATGACTGTTGTAGTTGGCCTGGGGCCTGTATCATGAATCAGGATATCATGCTTAGCTGGAAAACGTATTGTTTTTTAACATAGTCTAGGTTAAATGAAAGTGATACAGGCCACTTTAACTGGAGTACCTTAAATCCAAGAAGTTATCCAGCTAAGCAAAAGATCCAGCTTCATGATACAAGCTTTTGCTACTCAATAGTGATGCTTGATCAGCTTGACTGTAGTATTATAGGTTATTGGCCACAGCCCACAATTGCCCACCCCCACCCTGATAACAACTTCCTCTTTGTAACATTTTGTAGAGACCTATTCACTGAAGAATTCAGTGACACTTGAATACTGGTATGCCTGAGACTCTTGAAGTCTTAAATTATTCATATGTCTCAGTCTCAGTACACTTGTATTGGGGAAATATGTGAATTGTGTGGCAGATTTAAGAAGTCAAAAACTGGCGTTTGCTTACAGTACATCAGAATCCTCTACAGGCTATTCACAATTTACATGTGAATCCTCCAAATATCAGTTATGGTCAGAGAGGCAGAGGAAAAGAGAATAGGGATAAGTTCTGGCCCACCATTGATTTGCTCTGGTTTTCTGTAGGACGGAGTCATGTTTGGTGCAGTCGGGGCGTATGACTGGAATGGAACTGTGGTAATGAAAAAAGCTCAGGATTTCATCATTCCGGATGAAGATGCATTTCACAGCCGTGCTACTGAGAGGTATGAAGGCATGGCAGGGTACGTGGGTAAGTGCTGGAGAGTGTTGCTTGGTTTGCTTTTCACCATCAGCTTAGAGATGAATAGATTGTGTCTTCTTTGCAGATCTGCTTGTAAACGCATAACTGTTTGTTGAACCTCTGTATGTGACGCATTGAATGGTTTTTTTACAGTACAAAGCTCGGAGCTGATTTACTGGCTGATCTTCAACAGAATATACAATTATTGCACTTCACATCCAAAGGGCAAACATTAAATTATGTGTTTATAGTCAGTTGTCTTGGATTTAGCTATGTTTAGGTCTACTATTCTTAATAGCAATACAAACAAATGTAATCATTTTAAATATGCATTTTTTTTAGGTTATGATGTCCAGTCAGCATCAAGACCCAAAGGAATATTATACATTACAGGTGCCCCACGATATAACCACACTGGTCGGGTCATTGTATATAAACTTGATGGAAAGAATATTACAATCAAGCAGATCCTGAATGGAGAACAGGTACATCTGTAATATTACTTTCTTTAGGTGGTTTCAAAGATGATCATATTCAAAAAGCTGCACAAAAAGTTAAATATTCTGGAAGGGGAGAATATTTGATGAATTTAGCTCATTTACAAAAACCTTTAGTCAAAGCTGAGGGGTAAATAAACCCAACCATTTATGAGGAGACCATATTTGAAATGATTAAATTTGACAAATTATATGTATTTAATGGGATAAATAACCCAGTGGCCAACTGGAGTAATAAGAAACGGAAGTGTATGATAATGGGATGATATGGTATAACCCCTTTTAGGGCTGCTCGATTATGGCAAAAACCAAAATCATGATTATTTTACTCAGTACTGAGATCTTGATTATTTAACATTGACTTTAGAAATATCATGCTTTTATTGAACTTTTTTTTAAAAATGTCTTTTTGACAGTGGATTTCCCTGAACTCTAAATATAATTCAATAGAGAATCAGAAAATGCTAGAAAGGGGTGTTCTGGATTTATATCACAAAACGGCAGCATCGCTGAGAAATGAAATGTGGCAGAATAATCATTTTGTCTCGATTTATTTTGTTTTGATAATCGTTGGAAGCAAAAATCGTAATTGGAATTAAAATGTGATTAATTGCCAAGACCTAACTCTTGTATTATCGAGTTGCTGTGGTCTTCTTTTTGTGTTTGACTTTTGTAATTCTATAAATTTGAAAGAGGAAAAATTTTAAAACAGTATTGTTCCAAAGGCTTTCCTGTATTGACCCTTAAAATTAAAGCATTAGGGATATGAAGATATATTTAGTTAATATTGCACTTATAGTCAAACCTCCCTTATCCGGACATCCAGTATACGGGCACCTCTCTCTACCGGGCAGCTCTAAGCACGCGCATGCGCACATTAATTTTACACAACCAGCAGCTGTTGTTACGAGCCCCAGTCTAGGGTTGGGGCGTAACAGAGTGAAAGGGAAAGGGGACGTGGAGTAAGGGAAGGATATGGTGCGATGGACAAAAGGGTATTCTTTATATATTTTTTTATGTTTTTATTGACACACCACGGACACAGAACAAATAAACCCGGTGCAAAAGTATAGCGAAAACAAACAGAACTCGGGTTCCGAACGCAACCCAAAGCTAAGTTACCTAAGTGCAGAGAAAACAAAAACACAACAACAAATTCTTACTCCTTACTCCCTATCCAAACAGCAGCATACAACATAAGCTTGCAAACAAAAACTGCAGTCTTGTACTCCTATGCACCTGATACACACCCAGTGCATACACAGGGATCAAAACGTCAGAGTCTGAGGGGCGCGCTAAGAAAAATACAGGAACCAAAAACTGGCCGAGAGTTCGGGAACCAAATAGCAAGTAAACCAAAGCGAAAGTACAGACAACAGCAAAGCGAACATCAGAAATCCAATAAACCAAGCAAGTCATACACAGTAATAGTTTGCTAGCTCAGACTGAAATAACACCCTCTTATAAGCCTTGCACATCATAAATATCATGTAGTTTATATGTGTTACGTGTATAATATTTAAGTCATTTCACCTATATTATAAGAGTATTGATGGAATGTAGGCTAAAAAAAAGGGGCAGACATGGGTTTAACAAACTGAATGCAATAATATTAATAATGATGTATTTTTTTAATTTAGTGATTTTTCTGTTTTGTACTTAGATTGGTTCATACTTCGGCAGTGTTCTTCAGACTGTTGACGTTGACAATGACACTTACACAGACATACTTCTTGTTGGAGCTCCAATGTACATGGGCCCAGAGAGGGATGAGCAAGGTCAAGTTTATGTTTACAAGATTAACAAGGTAGTTTCCCTAAATCGTCCTTATTTCCATGTATTTCATCATAAAAAAAAAAAAAATATATATATATATATATATATATATATACCAGCCAAAAGTTTGGACACGCCAAATACAGGCAGTCCCTGGAGCGACGGGGATTAAGGGCCTTGTGCCAGGGGCCAATGGTGGGGTCACACTGCAGACCAGGGGATTTGACCCGGCATGTTATACATGTTGTAATGTAATATATGCTATTTGTGGAAAAATTTGGTGTATTTATAATTATTCTGAAATGTAGAGAATACGTTTATTTGTAGTTTCTGTGGGTAGATATGTCCAAGCTTCTGACTGGCATTCTGTGTGTGTGTGTGTACATGTTTTGCTATACTTTTGAGGACCAAAGAATAGCAAATCTTCAAAAACTGTGACTATTAAGGTCATTTTTTCAGTCCTCACTAAATCAGACTTCATTTTATAAAAATCTGTGAATGCAATGAAAAACGTAAAAATGCCAAATGTCTTGTGTTTTGTTTGGTTACTGATGGTTAACGTTTGGGCTGGAGTTAAGGGTGTCGTGACTGGGATTAGGGTTTTTCCCATAGGTATGAACAGAAATATTGTATAAAAATATATAGAAATACAAACACGTGTGTATGTGTGTGTGTTATTATCAAAAGGCTTGAAACCCTACAAACCCTGATACCTAACAATTGTTTAAATCAGATACATTTATAAAAGTGTAGACCCAGGAATAAGGTTGTGGTGTCTTTGCAGAGAGATATGTTTGAGTATGAGATGACACTGAAGCCCATAGCTCAGCCGTGCTGCACAAGCCACTCTCACAGCTCCTGTAAGACCGTCAACAAGAACGAGCCATGCGGTTCCCGCTTTGGGACCGCCATCGCCTCCGTCACCGACCTTAACCTCGACGGCCTTGGGGATGTGGTGATCGGCGCGCCTTTTGAGAACGACCATCGGGGGGCTGTCTACGTTTACCATGGGGCAGGAAAGTCTTTGAAGAAGCAGTTTGTGCAGGTACACCGGATTAATGTGTCCTCCTTGTTACCTGTTACCTGCCATTTTTCAGCCATCAATTTGTACTGGATAACATGGGACTGTATGGGGAATTCAACACTGTAAACAACTCCATGTATACTGGGCTCTAGTCAGATTCAGTCCTGCCACAGTCTTTCCATTTGTGCCAGAAATGCCAGTCAGTTACTACAATAATAATTGGTTTACTAGAATCAGGCGATGGATGCATGAATGTCACTGGCAGAACTGGATAGTTCAGTCCAGACCAGTCCAAAATATACAGTGCCTAAGGCTGGACGAGGACCCAAGTTTATCTTGCCACCACGCATAGTGAGGAGGACGGTAATGCTGCATTCACTCCGCGAGCAGCAGGAGCGTCAAAGTGACCGGAAGTCATTCATTCTCTATGGGAGGACGCATCGGCAGGCACGATCTGGGCAGTGAGAGTGTCAAAACAAAGTTGAAGCCCAGTCAACTTTATGGTAATGAGCTATTACGCGGTTCGGCGGCAACCAAGAGGAATGTAGAGATGCTCCACTAAAGAGAGCGCCGCAGAACATAAGCGTGTAAACTTTTGTTCCGACCCAACAGTCCTAACACAATATAGGAGAAAGTGTATGGAATGCCACCGGGGTATACACCGTGAGACAAAATACGTCTCCACATGGCATTCTTTACTCTCTAAACGCAGTAAAAAATGCCGTGGCATAAATCTATGCATTTAAAAAACCCATATAAACTTGCATTTTTATGTTGCATCAACATGGTACAAATGTACATGTTAAATACAAAGATATTAGGGCTGTCAAAATTGATGCATTAACGCGGATTAATCCAGCATCGTGATTAATCTGATAAAAAATATTAACGCACTTAACCCATCAGCAGCGCAGAATGTCTCAAAATCCCTGAAATGCAGCATTGAGGTAAGTTCAGGTAAGAAATTTGGAAAATTTGGAAACGCTGCATTTCAGGGATTTTGAGTGATTCTGCGCTGCACATAGGTTAAATGCGTTAATATTTTTAATAAGATTAATCACAATGCTGGATTAATCGGATCAAATTTGACAGCCATAAAAGATATAGTATTTTATTAAATTATTTTTGACGTGTCACTGTTTTAGTGGAGAGACGTAAATTAAAATGAGGCAAAATATATATGTTTTTGTGAAATCACATACTAATTTTGGTGCTATAGCATTTAAAACAATGTGAATCGACAGTAACTCACCTTTGGGGTGAGCTGAAGAGGAGAGTGCATAAAAGAGGACCCAGGGCTCTGGACATTCTAGAGAGATTGTGTAAAGAGGAATGGTCAAAGATCCCTCTCTCTATATTCTCCAACCTTGTGAAATGTTATAAGAGACGATTACATGCTGTCCTGTTGGCAAAAGGGGGCTGTACAAAGTATTAACAGCAGGGGTGCCAATAATTGTGGCACTGGCGATTTTGAAATAAGCAGTTATTTCTTAATGTGGGATTTTTTTCCCAACGAGTGAACGTACTCAAGTAAGAGATTAGATTCTTCAAAATTCTTCAGTGTGAGAATAAATGAATTTATTTTAAGGCTTTTTACACATCTTTACCAGGGGTGCCAAATGTGGAGGGTGCATGTATTATATGCAGTATATTGCCAAAAGTATTGGAACACCCCTCCAAACCATTGAATTCAGGTGTTCCAATCATTTCCATGTAGACAGGTGCATAAAATCAAGCACCTAGGCATGCAGACTGCTTCTACAAACATTTGTGAAAGAATGGCTCATGGAAGAGAGGGGCGGAGCTGTCAACTGATCACCACCTGGTGGTGGGTTGGCTCCGCTGGTGGGGGAGAAAGCCGGTCA
>JAODKN010000114.1:11654354-11677523 GCA_026774425.1 Petrocephalus zakoni
GCTGCAGATGGGTTAAATGCGTTAATATTTTTAATCAGATTAATCACGATGCTGGATTAATCCGCGTTAACGTGTCACTTTTGACAGCCCTAATCTAAACGCAAACTTACTATTAGAGAGCAGCTCTAATTACAAGAGGACATGCCGCTTATTTTGCTGGGTCTCTCGGCCCATGAGTAGCTTGTCCGGTTGAGTTATTTTGACTGCGCGGGGTGGGGCTTCAGGATTTTTTTCCAGGAATGCACCATTGAAAGCAGATGACCTCAGTGGACTTCAGCAAAATGTAATCTGTCTTTCCTTCTAGGTTTCTACGGGGAACATAAAGGTTGGTCTGACCTATCTCACAGTGTCCCTGCCAGACTCCACCCGAGGGGGAAATTTCCTCCTATATGTGTTGGGAGTTCACACTGAGCCTGTGAGTTTTTGCTTTTACCTACTTTTCCCTCAGACTCCATACTTCTGTTATTTAAAACTCTGTACCTATAACCGGATTAGCCACAAAAGGTCTCCTTCAGTTGAAATCCATGAGAGCCATACCTGAAAAGTTGAGAAAGATCAAATATTTTATTCTCCATAAAGCTTTTGAATTGGAACATAAGTAAAGGCAGACTGACAGCCAGACTACTCTTGCAGGGAAGTGCTGTGAGCTGTGATTCAGGCAACCTGGTGGATCCACTGAGGATCAGGCAGAAGCCCTATACGGTCTCCTTTTCCCGTGAGAACTTTGGAAAAATAGAGAGCCTGGTGAGTAGCTGGTTGCTAATATTATGGTATGGTGTGAGAACAACTTTCTGGGCCAAGTACCCTTCCTGTTCCAATGTTATGAGAGTAAATATTTGTATTATGCACTTATAATATTGATTTCTCATATTGCATCTATTCTTTCCATCTAGCCTTTATTGCATTTTTGTTCCAGTTCGTATTTGTCTTAATTAGATTTCTTTGATTTTGAGCAACATTTTGGTCACCTACTATTGTTGTAAATACACTATAAATAAATTTAACTGACTGGTATTTTATAGTAATTGTATTATATAGACAGAGAATACATATGGTTTTGGGACTGATCTGCTGCCACCACTGCAGAAAGCTTCTCATTAAGATGATGACTCAAAAAATAACTTGACAGATTATTTTCAAACTTTGCAGAAGCTCTGTATGAATGACGTACTGGAAGTGATTCAGCTGATGACACTCATTGCCGCAAAACTGAAATGGTGCTGCATAGTCGTAGCAAAAAAAAAGGGGGGGGTGGGAATGCTTGATCCCGTTAAGACAATAACTCAGAAAGTGTGGATCTTTTTCAAACTTGGTAGAGGCTTTGAGTGCTTTCACAACTCAGGAACTTTTTTCAAGAACCAGAACCTTTTGTCATGTTCATACCACAGGAGAGCCAATGAGGTCAGGCAAGTTGGGGATCATAACTGGCGTGATTTACATTTACAGCATTTAGCTGACACCCTTATCCAGATTGACTTACTTTACCCCATTACAGGGACTGGAGCAACTTGGGGTTAAGGGTCTTGCTCAAGGACCCACTAGTGGTGGGTGGGATTTGAACCAGTGATGTCTTGGTTCATACCACGGGCCTTTTTCCACTACACCACCACCAACCCTCAGTGTGATACTGAGGCGTCGCCTGCTACACGGCAGCACTCGGGGTCCTAATCTGAGGCAGGCCATCTGGGTAGGCGTGTAGAATGTCTTGTCTCTCTAGCATGATGACCATCTTCCTCTGCTGTCAGAGGAGCTTTGTAAATTCTGCATTTCAGTGGCTGCACTCTCTGAGGTTTACTGACACTGGAGTGGACTAGATCTCTGTAGGTGGGTACACCTGTTATTGGTCTGGTCGCTCTGATGGCTGCTGTACTCCTCAGAAAGTACCTGTTGCTGTGGCAGATCGGCTCCTCCCGATGGTGTCCAATCCTGAACCTAGTGTATTATGAGACTCAGATTATGGAACTCTCTGGGTGCCTTGTCTGTTATCTCAGTGTATGCGCCGACCACTGTGAGCAACTTTGCTCTGTGGTTGATGGGTGCTCATGAGGTGACATTCCTCTGGTTATGGGACTTCAATGTGCATACTGGCAGACATTGATAGGTCTGGCTATGAGATGTGTCAGTTCTCCATGTTTCTTGACTTTACAAAAAGGTCAGGGGCTGTGGATTGCTGGATCTTGGTTCTAGCACCCTAAGCTGCATTGTTGGACTCCAGTACTGGTGGTGTGGTGAAGCAGTTTGATCACATCCTTGTGGAACTGCAGGGTATACAGAAGTTCCCAGTTTGTGAATTCTGACCGCAGACTTGTTCTTGTTACTGTGAAGATCCAGCTTAGGTCCAGTAGGCTACCACCTACTAGGAGAATGAGGCTGGACCTGGCCAGACTCCAGTATCAGGCTGTTTCTAGAGCTTGATTGCAGTTTGTTTGAGGACCTTGCAGACTTGGCTGCAACTACTGATTCTGATGTGATTTAGGAGACCTTCCGTGACAAGCCCTTGAAGGTTGCTCAGGGTTATGTTGGTGTTGCATGTGTTCAGGAAGGAGGTGTTTCATCTCACAGGGTACCTTGGATATTATTGAGAGGAGTCACAGTGCACTATTTGATGGCTACTGCAATTTGTATCGGAAATTGCCAGGACTGTGAGGGCAGATAAGGAGGTGTTTATTAGAGGGACTTGTGAGCAAGTGACAACCCACATCCTGCTTACAGGGGAATCAAATGGTGCATTCCATTTGCCTCGAGATCTGAGTTTCGGTTGCTGAGAATACGTCACATCCACTAAAAACTCAGGGAAAACCGAGTCGGATGCGTTCTATTTGCCACAGAAGCTAGAACTTGGATTCAAGAAGATAGAACCACCAAGAAAGCGGCTCTTGTGCTAGTTCTTTCGGAGTACGAATGGCTCCAAACGCACCCATGGTTCGACTAGTCATTTGGACCAAACATTTCTTTAGCATTGCCAGTAGGTAAACGACACATAATGCGGTATTTCACATATAACATGACCGTAGCGACACATCTATCGACTACAGTAACACTGTATGGTGTACACAGCTTACGAAAGTTGACTCAAACAGCACTAAAGTGCTTAAAAATTGTAAAATATCACAGGTTGCACTGAGCAACCATCTCAGAAACTCTGGATATTCTGGGCTGCTCTGAGATATTTCTCTTAAAAATGTCGTCACTTCCGCCTTCAAAACTCGGAATCCGAGTTCCGAGGGCAAATGGAATGCACCAAAAGCATTATGCACATTTGGATCTGTTCCTTGTAAAACCGCAGTCAGGGTAGGTGATGGAACAGTCCTTACAGATGACATTGCAGTTGTGACCCATTGGGGGATCCTCCAGCTAAACTACCAATGAAAAGTTTTTGCACACACTATTTTCTACATTTACTAACTCAGTAATACACTCAAAATTCATACTCTTTCCATGTTATGAAGGAAACATTCCAGTCTGGTTTTACACATAAGAAGTCTATCATTAACTGCATCCTTGCACTCAGGGTTCTTATCCTGCACAAACACGAATATCAGCAGTCTGCGCCTGAAAATGTAAATTGCATGTTATCTAACTAAGGCTGCAATTAAATTCATATTGGTAAAGTAAAATTCCTAACATTGTAGATTTCTCAAGGTAATAATTATTCAGTCCATGCCAGGTCAGCAAACATTTTGCTATGGAGCTAAATACGTTATTTGTATATGTATTTTACATACGTTGTAGGAAATAACAGCTCAAATGGAGGTGGGTTGCCACCGATGTTTAGGGGGATTCATTATTGATTAATTATGAATTAATTAATTGGTAATTAATTATGAAATATTACGTTTGAGTAGTTGTTTCTATATCAAAGTCTTTTACATTGTCTCAATTTGTCAATTGCTGGACGATTTAGGTCCAGAATGCGAATGGAATTCACTCATACAATATCGCTAGTTAGTCTGAGGTAGACTGTTTGTCCAGCAAACAGTTTCACTCTGTAACTTAGCAACTCTGCTCTTGGCTGTAGAGAGAGTCTCGCGATACTTGAGGACGAGATTGAGACTTGAAAGCTTAGTAGGGGTTTCGCACCAATAAAGTGACCTATTGTGAGCACTTCAAAGAGAGGGAGATTAAAAAGGTGAAAAAGTATACGTTTATTGCTAATACTATAACTAAAACAGGACAGACATTACACATAACGTGTGTACATGATTTAACTGTAAATACTGTTCTGCAAAGGCAAGCCTATGATTTAAATAGGCAACTCAAGCTACACAACTGATTAATCAGAACCAGTTAAATGGGGAAGAATTGCAGGTGAGTTTACGTATTTGCAGCGGTGAAGAGGGATGAAGCTTTGTCTTGCTTTGAAGCTCGCAGCGAAGAGGCTTTGGAGTTCTTAATGGCAGATTTCTCTTCTTCACACGCAGCTTCTTCCATAGTTTCTTTCTTTGGCGGGGCTTCTTCCGGGCTTCTCCCGGGGATTTTCCGTCAGACTTTCGGACTGCTGGTTTTTTATGACCCAAGGGTCCATGAATAAGGATGACCCAGAGTTCGACACTTGGGCCAATAGTTCGGTGCCTCAGTCCGAGGGGCCAGTTGCATGGATTTATGGTCTGTCTCAGACCAACTTTACAGTGGATTCCAATTAAATGAATTTAATTTTATGCTTTAATCTTGTGCACATTGGTTATTACCATCAACGCATAGAATGCATGATTATGTTGCACATCTCAAAGTTATGACACTTTTAGGTGTATTTTACCGAAGTTATATTCCATTTCATATAGTAGGTCTTAGTTGGTGGTTGGTTTATCAGTTGTCATTACTCCAGTAAAAGAACAGTGTTGATTAAACATAGACAAATTATAAAATTTGGTAGACTTGACCGTTACAGGGGTTTAATACACATGTCAAACATACATTGCTTGGTTTCAGACCAATGGCTGATTTATGGCATTGATAAGGCACAGAGTCCACTCTGTGGAGGCTGAGAGAGGAGGGGGCTTTTCCTAGCTCCACAAAAGAAATAACTAATGCTCTAAAATACCTCTAGACGCTTGGTTACACCACTTAAACTCTCTCTGAGAGTTTCATGTCTGAGAGAGACATGAGCATGTGGCTGGGTAACCATAGTGTATGCTTATCTATATATATAATTGTCCAAGTGGGGAAGGTATAATGGGGAAATTTATAAGAGTAATAACAATGAAAACAAATATATATGCAGATTCACGGATATGGCATGTGCTGGTGAAGTTTGGAACGGCTCTTTGTTTTAATTTACAGAATGTGGGGAGGGTTTT
Organism: Petrocephalus zakoni; assembly: GCA_026774425.1. Lineage (NCBI taxonomy): Eukaryota > Metazoa > Chordata > Actinopteri > Osteoglossiformes > Mormyridae > Petrocephalus > Petrocephalus zakoni. The sequence goes on from JAODKN010000114.1 coordinate 11,659,652, forward strand.
TTCAGGAAACTGCTGGGCTCCCCGCACCTTATGTTTCCCCCCAGCATGCTGGGTGTCTAAATTTTCGGGACCTTCTGCTTGGACCTCTGCATCCGAAAGTCATAAAACTTGGGATGCTGGCCCCCCTGGTCTCCAGGCACGGATTGATCCCCTGGTTCCCCTTTGTAAAATTGCTGACTAATACCTTCAGAGGCCATAAAACTTTGAATGTTGGGCCTGCATGGGTGTGTGATCCTACAACGTTATACCCAATAAAACATGTTGTCATTCACTGTTCGCGTTGGCACTGGTTATACACTAGAACCGAGTTTCAGTACCCAACTCTACTCCTATTGCTGCTGTAAATGTAAATTGCAATTACAAGATGGTAAATTGAAACTCCAAAAACAAGGGGTAATCACAGGCGAGAAAGGAGGCTTCAGCTACCATCTTGTAAACACAGCCAACTGCCATCTAAACATATTCTGTAGATATTTTTACAAACTTCCCAGAATCATTGTACAGGTCACTGATTCTCAAACTGCGGCGCAAGATTTTTTGAATATTCTAAAATAAAGTTATAATTATTTTTTTCTCCCATCGCCTGCGCACCTAACTCGGCAAACTTCAAGGGTAGCAGTCTAGTAGCTGATTGGCAAAATTCATTGTGGAGAACTCTGCGAGATTTATTGTGGGGGAATTTAATCATATCACTTAGCCTTATGGTGCTTTTTCCACTGCCACCAAGAACTGAGCCATACTGTAAATTATACGGGGCTGGAAATGTGACTAAACCAAGCTGGTTGCATCACCACCATCTAACTGGCCAAAATGCACGGAGATACTGGTGATAAGCACAGATTGAAGAAAAAAAGGCGTATTCTATGTATTACTCATCATTAGTAGTATCACACATTGCAATGTAAGGATGCATTCCTGATGACTTGGAACTCGAAAATTTCCAACATCCTAGGTAAAAAAGTAGGGCTGTCAAAATGAACGCGTTAACGCAGATTAATCCATCATCATGATTATTCTGATTAAAAATTTTAACGCAATTAACCCATCTGCAGTACAGAATGACTCAAAATCCCTGAAATGCAGCGTTGCCAACTATTTCTTACCTGAAGTCGCGAAACTGTACCCAGAAAGTCGCAAGATACCGCTAGATGATGACACGTGCTAATTTGCATATCGAGTGCGCCATCACGTCACGTTCACGTTCATTCAAGAGCCAGCACATTGTGTCCTTCTCTGTACGTGATACTCATATAGGCTACTTTATTTTAACGTAGCTCAAAGTATTTAATTTACCGTATATTCTATTTATGTTCATTTATATTATTTACAACTGTATTGGAAAAATCACAACAAAATCACAGGCTATTAACATATACACAAAAAAGTCACGTGTATTTGCAAAAGAACAAAGCTTGGCCGATGTAGCAAAGGCATAGGATATGTTATTAACTCTTAATAATAAGTGAATACGAATAAATGGGTAGAAATGTTTCTGACTAGTTAGTGCACAGATCATTCATGTTCACGTCCGTCTGTCAGCGTGATCAGCTCAGCAGCTGAACTGCCCCAGGGATCGCTCCGTCTGGGAGGCAGCGCCGTTCAGAGCGAGCGCGCGAGCGCAGCCTTAAGGTAGCTTTGCTCAATAAGGTCGCACTGATCAATAGACATAACTGTCGGTTCGCGCTACGGTAGCATGTTTCGACGAAGCATCCCAACTCGGCAGGACACCGGGCGATAGCAGGGAGCTCAGCTCACTTCCATATTGACGACAACGTTGTACAGAAAGTAGCTAAGATTTGTCAGGAATGTTGCTAGATTTGTCGCTAGGTGCTTTTTGTTCAATAAACATTTTACGTGCATATATATTCCCTTTTTTCTTGAGTCTCTTTGTTCATGCAAAATGAAATGCAGTTAATATAGATTAAAAATAAATTATATTTAATCGCGATTAATCAAAATGATTCCACAGCAACCCTGTGATTAATCAGATTAAAAATTTTAATTGTTTGACATCACAAAAAAAAGTAATAGAGAACTGCTGAACAAAATGGATGAACGAAACGGTAATGCAAATTTATGCAAGTTAATGCTAATTCTGCTAGTATTTGATACAAACAAAACATTTTGGTTCTGGCCGACGTGTTAGCAGAAATTAACACATAGTAATTCATAATTTACACTGTGTGAATTGTATATAAGTCTCCTCAGTGTGATGTGATTGTCTTCGTGATACGGATCAGGGGCCTGGTTCCTGTATCCCAGAAGAAAAGCACCATTAGTCCAAGTCAGTTGGTGTCACATGAAAGAACAGGTGCAGATCTGGTGAACCTGATTATATTAAGACAAGTCACTCAAAGTGCTCCAGGGTTGCCGGATAATTGGTCTGGCTCTGCACTCAGACCCCAAGCTTCCACTCTCAACTGTGTATTTGTGTGGGTTGCATAGATCACATTTGAGGACCAAAATGTCCCCAAAGTGCGGTAAAACCTGAAATTTCCCTACTTTTGGGGACATCTTTTCGGGTTCCCATTTGGAAAACCTCAGTTTTATAAAAATCAGTGAATGGAATCAAAAAAGTAAAACTGCCAAAAGTCTTGTATTTGGGTTGGTTACTTGGGGTTAAGGTTAGGGCTGGGTAGGAGTTAAGGGTGTCGTGATTAGGGTTTTTCCCATAGAAATGAATGAAAGGTCCCAATTTAGATAGGTACGAGTTTGTGTGTGTGTGTGTGTGTGAGTGAGAGAGAGAGAGTGTTTAAGGACAGTGGTTAACCTTGCTCTAACAGCATCCTTTCCACACTGTGTGCAGAATTATTAGGCAAGTATGTATTTTATTTGTATCTTCTATCCCAAACAATATTATTAATCTCTAATTAAGCTAATGAGTTGCTTAAAAGCAGAGTATGTTCAGTATTTGGTCTGATTTCTTTCTGTTTGGAGAAAAACAGGAAAACATAGATTCTTTCCTGCGCAGAATTAAGCTAATTATTATTTCTATTAAAATGGGTAGGAAAAGGACCCTGCACATACAGTATTGCTAAGGTCACAAAGGCTGAAACGCAACCTCCACTCAATAAGGCACACAAGCCACAAGCTAAAGCACCAAGAATGGGCATGGACACGTCTGAAGATTGATGTTGCAGAGGTTTTGTGGACAGATGAAAATGACTCTTGATGGAGCAGATGGATGAGCCAGTGGTTGGTCACCTGCTTCAAGTACCAACAAGGTGGTGGAGGAGTGATGGTGTGGGCTGCACTTATCCGTAATGAACTTGTCAGACCTTTCAGACTTCCGGATGGTATTAAAATCAACCACAAGATCTCCTGCCAAGAAGCAGTCAGCAGCTTCCGAAAAGGTTATCATATACATGCAGGACAATGCTCCCATGCATCAAAGTATTCCATAGATTGTTGAAGCAAGGCTAGAAAGGTGATTGAAGGGGGCCAGGTCATAATTCATTGCCTGACTTAGCCCCCATTGAGAGCTACTGGTCTTTAATAAATATATATAATATAATTATATATATTTACCAAGGTAGCAAGCAATACATTTCTCAGATTGGTGTCTGGGTGGCCTTAGCTACTTTAGGACATGATTAAATTAAAACCTTGACTGGACAGCAGGCTGAAGGTCATTGAGAAGAAAGGTGGCTATACAGCACACTAAACTTGGCAAAGTGGACTATTTAGGAGGTCTGATAGTTTGTCATTCCTCATATAGACTGAACGGATAAAACTGTGTTTTAATATTTCTGTAGATGATGGAGAAAAAATCCACTTAGATTCTAATTGCTGAACAATTACCCACACTGATAATCAAATACATGAAGGCCGTAAATAAGGAGAGTCCAATACATGGAACTTACATACCATGAATCTTAAACACTATCGTTCAGTCTGTCGAATATAAGTACAAGAAAAACTGGCTGTCAGACCAGGCTGACTCAGGTTCTTCTGGCTAACTCACTAACAGATCCGAACTGCACAAGTAAATCGGGGGACTGGTGAAACAGCAGACTCGAACCCGCTTATCCCGAGTGGATCAGGTTTACTTCCTCCATAACCCAAAACATTGCAGACTCTGGATCATGGATCCGAACTATTGTGGATCCATATGATTACGAGTGTATCCGCAAAACTTCAGATGGGCCAAGAACAGACTCAGATTCGATCAAGTAATCAGAGTTTGCCATCATTACTGTGGAGATGCTGGCTTTGTGTGAGTCATCGCAGTGCTTTGCTGTAAGCCTGCCAATTAGAGCAGAGCTCATCGAAATATTAATAAGCCCACCAGAGCTGTAGCCAGGATTTTTTAAATACCAAGGTCAAAAGTGCCAGGCAGTTGTAGGAAAAAAACTGAGGTCTTGACCTCAGTGTCCTCAATGGAAGGTACAAGCATGAAGCTCGCCAAAAAAGCAAAACAGCTTGTTTCATTCTAGGGCCAAATATTGGGGTCGTTAATGTGCATGTAAAACCAATTCTGGGCATTTTACCGACCAAACCAAGTTCACATACTTTCTACGTAAACACCAAAGAACAATTTAAAATACGGAAAAATTATTCTATGGCACCTTTAACATTTCTGTACAATCCTCATCAAATCACAATGCATTTTCTCTTGCCTCCAGGACTGTACAAATGCTAAATGCACAAATCTGAAATGTGTGCTAACGAATATAGAGACAAAGAGTAATTATTTTGTGCACGTCACAACAAGGATCTGGAATGGAACGTTTGCCACTGTAAGTGACTACTATACTTCTTATTCTGTGCTCCAGACATCTGGGTCTAACCCTGCCTTCTCAAAAACATGTCACTTTGGATATAAGCATCTGCCGCACAAATGTAATATAGTGAAATTAAATCCTTTATTTTTTTGGCTGGGGGTGCTGCCTCACAGTCAGCCTTCCAGTCCGTTAAGCTCGCTCTGCATGCTGAGATGGAGACTTCGCAGCCTGATCTGCTGATCCTCACCAACAAGAAGCTCCCGGTACTCTGCAGCATTCTGTCACTGCACATGCCCGCACTTACATCCCACATACTTTCTTGCAAAATTTTCAAAACAATGAATGTGCCTAGGTTGTTACAGTGCTGAAGCACTGAATGGAGAAAACCGTGTTGCATTCATTTAAATACAGTGGCAAATTAATGAATCTATTACTGCCAAAGTGATACCAGCTTTATTAAAATAATGCATAACTTTGCTGTTTATTGTTGTAGCTTTGAGCATTTTTAGACATTACAAAGCATATGTTGCTGATATGCCCCATTGGGCTCTCCTAGTCTTGTTAGTAAGGGTGGAAGCAAGGCCGTCACTGTGGGGGGGGGGGGTTGGGGTTGGTGGGTGACTGAGTCAAATCCATAATTGTTCTGTACGACCTCCTATGTGCACCTATGTGTAGGCTACCCGTCTGTTGCAGTATTGATTCTATACATTCATTTATGTGTATGTAGCTGAAACTGCCGACTAGAATTTTTTTCTCCTATTTTCAAAAGCATACAGCTCTGTTCGGTCTAATTTGTCCGCTAATAAACATGACTCTTTCTTCCCCCATCCAGCTTGAAATTACCATTACCAAGCCTGGGGAGGTTGCCCCTGTGCCCATTGGAGTCATTGTGGGCAGTATTATTGGGGGCCTGCTTTTATTGGCAGCTGTCGTTTTGCTACTGTGGAAGGTACGACTCACAAAAAAGTTATTGAATACAAAAATATTTATGAATAAATAAAATGTTTAAAACTGCTCGTGTCATGTAAGGAATATTTCTGCTGATCAGATCTTTTTGAACTCCAGTTACTTATATAATTTCCAGATTTTCATGCAGAATGGTGGTATGTAGCTCTGCAGGTTAGGACACGATCAGGCAAGATCAGCAGAGTGATTTCATCATTGGGTCCCCCCCCAACTGCTCCAGGGATTGTCTGACCCTGCATTCTCAGTTCTCAACTGTGTATCTATTTGGATAAAAGCATCTTTAAATAATGTATGTAATGTACAAGAAAAAAATAGGATGGCTGATTGCTTGGTTAATGGATCTTAATTTAACATGCACATCTGTCAAAATCCTCCCAGTATCCCTGCGGCAGAATGCTTTTTCTGGTTTATATAGGGCCTCGTATGGCAACCTATCAGCTTAAACTAGGCCTAGACTGGACACTCAGAGTGCACAAAAGATTACTGGACACAATATTAATGAATTATTAAAGTCATGCCCTCAGTTTAGTCATAATATAACAAATAACTTTATTTATTTTTCTGTCAGCTGGGTTTCTTCAAGAAAACAAAGTATGATCAGCTGATGAAGGAGAATGCAGAAGGAGAGCCACAGAATGGCACCGCAACGGACAGCTAGGCATGAGCTGCAGGACATCAAACAGCAACGTAAGTAGCACATACCACGTTTTTTAATTATTCAAAAAAGGGTGTGAGCGAAGGTAGTAAATATAACGTTTACTGAGAGGTATGGAAATAACTTGCTTGCATTACCTCCGTTTCCTTAGCCTCTTTCACTTGGCCAGCTTTTAAAAATGACTATGCATGCATAGGCAAGTTGTACAGATGTGCACACTGCTCTGGAAAACAGCACCGTGTGAAAGCTTTGCTGGTGGACAGAAGTGGACGAGACTGACGACTGCCTAGAGGGAATTAGGTTACGTCAGCGGTGGTCAAATCCAGCCAACAGTACACCAAGAACAATTACACCATTATTTCACAATCAGCTCCCCCAGCCAAGGGGGTGAAATAACAAAACGAACAGTCAACTTCCTGTACTTGACAATATTCCTTTTTTAAAACTTTGTATTTTGTACTGTCTGGTTCTGGACTGTACCCTTCTGTTCTGTACCTTTTTTTTTTTTCTTCCTTGGAGGGGTTTTTGATTATCGTTTGCAACTTCACCCGTGTAATTTTGCCTGGGCATGCAGCTTAAGCAAGCTTGCATGAACACGCTTTCTACACAGACAGCAAGGGTTATAATGTGCAGGAGAATTTTTCATTGACAATGCAAAGGGAGGAGGTCAAGGCTTATTTTACTGTGAATGAATGAGCTGCATGGTACGATCAACTGCAACAAGGCTAGACTTTGCTACTACTAAAAGTTACTAAAAGATATATGTTTCGAAGGTACTGTAATTTAAAATATAAAAATCATGCTCAGCTGGACCCTGAGAATTGAGAGGAACAGGCAAGAAAATCCTCAAATTTTAAGAATGAAACTCCCCTTCAAAGCACACAAATGCATCTATGTTCAATTATTGAATGTTGATTATGATGAATTATTTGCTTCAATAATGTCCATGGTATTTATTGCACTGCCTAATCAACAGTGAAATGTAAGCCGTTCATGATTTTGCAAATGATCAGAATACACGCATTTTTCAGACGGGTTTCAGCTAAACATGTAAATGAATTTAAAAAGCTATGAGGTTCCAAAAAGATCTGCTACAGAGAAATGGAAATGTGAAAGATTGCAACTTATATACGATCGAATATGTACCCAGTAATAATTTCATGCTTCACATTTTATGTTTTGTGATGGAAGCATTATTCAGGTTTACTGTGTCTAGAATGCTGTAATGTACTTTTTTTAAACAAATATCGTAAATGGTCATGCAAATTGAAGTTGTACTTTTACAGTTACATTCTTCAAACACCCATTTTAATGAAAATTTGATTTCCTGAACAAGTGAACTGGGTGCAATAAACATTTTCCTACGCTTGACTACTTTTTAAATGCTTTCTGCTGGAGTATACAGTTGTACAATTTGCACAAGTTGTTCATTGTAACTCATGTATATAATGATTAAGCATCTTTAAAAACATGACAGCTACAGGTATAGGATTATAAATTTTTTATTTAATTTTTTTTAATTGATTGCTCTACATTGAAAATTTTTATATTTTAAGTATTAAAATCAAAGTTTTCCCATGTCTTCTTTGTGTTGACAGTTCACAGCCGGTTCCTCTACAGAACATATCACTTTCCCTCATATGACAATTACTCATTTACTTTTTATTATTATATTTAGTGGTGTCTCAGTTATCAGTGCACAAAAAGTTTCATATGTGAACCACAACTTCATACTAATGATTCCCCTGAGGGAACATAATCCAAAGATACATTCACAAGCAGCCCACAGTAGTCCAGTGTTCATTTAATTTTTGTCAGTTATAGGCCTACTGTCCTATGGGTCACTTGCTGTTTAAGGACATACTTCAGCACAGATCTGGAGAATACTGTGGTTTGTTTTCACAACCATTTCCTTTCCATGTGCATTCCTGGTTCTCCTTCCAAGAGGAATCCTCAGTTTCATAGATTTCCTTAAAAGTTGATATAATTTTAAGGAAGGATACAAAACAACAGGGACTTGATTGTTTACAGAGAAGCATGTTTTGATTTATGCAACATATATACACAATTAAAGCTTTCCTATAACCGGTTACAGCCTGTTACCTAATTACGATAATTCAACTAGTAGCATTACATATATATTATTACATATTATATCAACATATAAAAATCACTGTCAAAATATTGTCTACTTGAAAATGGTTAAATGGTTAAAATGTTAAATTTGATTTTAATTGCATACCAAGATAAATTTGAAGCTACTCAAAAAATGTATAAAAAATCATTACAAAGCAATAATTACATGGACTAAAAACTTAAATTGTTCATTAAAATTTTATTATCGTTAAACCTCTATACATTTGTCTAATATATTTACTAGCTGCAATTTTTAAGCTGTGTAAATTTATTTCAAATAGCAGCTTCATTTAATACCACCACACAATATTTTAATTATCTTTTCCCTTGGGGAGCATCTGTATTTGCCAATGTTATATGGGAATATGGAGTTTAATGCATTCCCTACACTTACAGATACTTTTTTTCATTAAGAAACCATTTAAAGGACTTTAAAGGCTATTTAATAGTGCTGATTATGTTCATTCAGTAGTCAGCTGGTAAATTAGGTGCAGCATGCAGGAACACAGCTCACCTTTTTCCAGATGGGAACAGTCGACTTCAGTGCGTTTATGCAATACTGCACCGCTTCCAGAGACTCTGTCCGGTGAGGCGAGGAGATGCCTATGATTACGCTGGCTTCACTCACAGGGACAACCCTGCAAACCAGAACAAGTCATTCTAATGAACTGCTCTAGTCAGTGCTGTTCTCCATGTCCCGGTCTTTGCATCATACTGAGGAATGCTATAAAGGCTGAGAGTATTAAAACTGCTGAAATATACATCACTAAACAAATAAAAATCAACTAGAACAAAAACAGGAAATGAGAACGATCAAGGCATTCACTTTATGAGATGCCATTGTTGTCCATCACCTTTACTCATTGAGGTTTGCAAGGGGGAAGTCATGCCTGCATTCACAAGAATGGCTGCATGCATCATTAACAATGCACTCTATGTAATTACTTATGGAGGATATTTCGCACCAAAATTCATATGGCAATTCAATGTGCAATTTCATTGTGCAAGCGGACATTCAATTTCAATTTTATTGTTTAACTGGCAATTCAATAATCTAAAATGATTTGAATGTATGGTCGGGTTTGGATTATTGGCTCTTTCGCAGTGATGGGATATTTGAGGTGTGAAAGAGGATATCTTCCCCTATGTGGGAATATTTTGAAGTAGTCACAACCAATGTGGTCTGTGTGTGTATTAATGGTTATTCCATGGTTCTCATTATATATGCTTACCATAATCTACCACAACCTTGATACCTGGTCTTCCCATACTGCTCGCCACTGACAGAGTTAGCGCTCCACTATCATGGAGAAACCAGTTACAAGCTTAGGCAAGGTTTTCGACTGCAGCCTCGGAGACACTTCATCAGTCCAGACTACCATCAAGAAGCTTGAAGCCTGGTTGTCCACAGTAGACAAGTCTGGCCTTCCCGGCAGGGTCAAGGCATGGTTATACCAGCACGGCATTCTGCCCCGCATCCTCTGGCCGCTGTTAGTGTATGAGGTGACTATGTCTACTGTGGAGGCCCTGGAGAGAAAGAACAGCTCCTTCCTCCGAAGATGGCTGGGCCTGCCACGTAGTCTTACTAGCACTGTACGACAAGAGCAATAAGCTCCAGCTTCCTTTCAGTAGCCTGGAAGAGGAATTCAGAGTTGCTCGCATTAGAGAGGCACTTGCCTATCGAGAATCCTGTGACTCCAGAGTTGCAGCAGCAGGCATTGTGGTGAGGACTGGCAGGAAGTTCAGAGCTCAAGAGGGGCTGGAGCTGGCTGAAACTCGACTAAGACATAGGGCCGGGGGCCTTCCAAACAGCCACAGTGTGACCTGGCCTAGGGAAAGGAGAGACGCCATCTTGTCCTGGAAGAGGTGCGAGCAGGTGTTGCGGAGGTGAGAACCAGCAGGTTGGTGAGCATGCGGCAGCAGGGCGCATCAACAAGGTGGGAAGGAGCGCTGGAGAGGAAGCGGACCTGGAATGACATCTGGAAGGCAGAGCCGCAGTGTATAAAGTTCATGGTCCAAGCTGTGTACGACGTGCTACCAAGCTCAGCCAACCTGCACATCTGGGGAAAGACTGACATTCCAACATGTCCTCAATGCCCAGGACGGGGCACATTGGAACACATCCTTAGCAGCTGCCCAGCAGCCCTTGGAGGAGGACATTACCGCTGGTGCCACGATCAGGTACTGAAGACAGTGGCCGAGACCATCTCCAAGTCATTGGCCAACAATAAACACACCCGTAGCCAGAGGGCCGTACCTTTTGTAAAAGCTGGAGAGAAGCCACAAGCACAGCCAATACCTGCAGCCAGCCTACTTTCATCGGCATCAGACTGGGAACTGCGAGTTGATGTGGGCGGGCAGCTCAAGTTCCCAGAGTATGTGACACCAACCTCTTTGAGACCAGACATGGTGCTGACTTCTGTCTCTTCGAAGTAAGTCCTCTTATTGGAATTAACAGTCCCCTGGGAGGACTGCATGGAAGAGGCCAATGAGCGCAAGAGGCTCAAATACAACGAGCTCATAGAGGAATGCTGGAGGAGAGGCTGGAAAGCCAGTTGTGAGCTAATAGAGGTTGGATGTCGGGGCTTTGCGGCTCGCTCCCTATGCAAAGCCTACACCCTCCTTGGCATCACAGGAGCTGCGAAGAGGAAAGCCATCAAATCCACCACAGAGGCTGCAGAGAAAGCCTCCAGGTGGATATGGATAAAAAGGTCTGAGACGTGGGCCAACGCTGCTGGGACACAAGTCGGGGTCTGATCAGCCCTGGCTGAGTCGCCTGATGGAGGGTGTCTGATGTTGCGAGACCCGAAACACCTGAGGATATCAGGAAACATCACTGATGTGTCCTAGTGCATCTGCAGATGTATCTACTCACCATAATCTACCACAACCTCGATACCTGGTCTTCCCATACTGCTCGCCACTGACAGAGTTAGCGTTTATAATGCCTGTGTCAGTTTGCTTTGAACCCCGTTAATGTCAAGTCCAGTTAAGCTGGAAAATTCGTCAACCTTCTGGGAGAGCATAAGCAACCTATCAAACACATCAATCGCCAATGCTCGATTATTTTCTACATCTGCTACATGACAAGAATGCTAATGCAGCAGAGAGAGCTGCAGCAAGTTCTTCCATCACCATTACCTTAATTAATTACTATACAAATAACATCTCCTAGGATGCAGTGGGATGCATCCTTAGTGATGTATCCTGAGGTCATCGGGTGTTTCGGGTCTCACAACATCATACTGTATTCAGATAATATCCTCAGGGATCAATAAAGTATTCTGAATCTGAATACACCCTCACCCAGGCGACCCAGCCCGGGCTGATTAGACCCAAACTTGCGTCCCAGCAGCCACCCATGGGTCAGCCCTCTTTAACCAAAGCCACCTTGTGGCTTTCTCTGCGGCTTGAATGACCCTCTTCTTGTCCGCTCCTGTAATGCCCAGCCGCGTGAGGACTCTGCAGAGTGATCGTCCTGCAAATCCTCTACAGCCGACTTCTATCAGCTCACAAAGTATCCTCCAGCCACGACCCCTGCACTCCTCCACCAGCTCCTGGTACTTAGTGCATTTCCTCTCATTGGCTGCCTTGATACGCTCTTCCCAGGGAACTGTCAGTTCCAGGATGATCAGTTGTTTTGAAGCCTCTGAGGTAATGATCATTTCTGGCTGGAGTGATGATGTGACAATGCACTGTGGGACCTTTAGCTGCTTTCCCAGGTCAGCCTGCAGCTGCCAATCACAGGCTGTGTGGAGGAGGCTTGTTATTACTGTGCCCAGGACTTCTCTCCAGCTCTGATGAAGACAAGTGCCTTCTTTGGGGCATGGCGGTAGATGCTGACATTGATGGCTAAGACCAAGCTCTCAGCAACTGCCTTGAGTCATGGGGCCAGCGATAGCGGCTACCTGCAAGATCCTTTGGACAGCTGCTAAGGAGATGTTCTAGGGAGCCTCTTCCTGAGCAAAGCGGTCAGGAAGGTGTCTCACTCTTCTCCCACACATGCAGGTCTGCTGGACTTGGAAGGCTATCATAGACTGCCTGCACCAAGAACCGGACACGGAAGAAGTCTGCCTACATGGTATTTGACCAGACGATCCCTCACTACAGGATATTCTCCCACCTGCTCCCTGTTGTTGGAGTCATACCGCCCGGCTCACTCATTCTTCCTCCACCCCTGCTCGGACCGCTTCCTGGAGTAGATGGTGTCTCTCCTTACCCGTAGCCTTGCTGGCCTGGGTCTTTGGGAAGTAACCCAAACCAGCTCTGCCTGTTGCCAAGGTGCCCATCAGAGCCTTTTGTCTCTGCTATCTCCACAGCCTGCGCCGTTCTCCATTTCCTCCCTGTCCTCACCTCGAAGCCGGCTGATGACACCTTACAGTCCCTAGAGTCCCTATACTGTAGGGCTTCTCGTGTGCATGCCACGATGAATTCTTCAGTGAGACCACTGAATGCTAGCTGGAGGGTGTTACTTGACCCATACAATGCTCCACTGGTAAGGTTGCGTGGAAGTCCCAGCCATCTCCGAAAGTAGCCACTGATCTTCCTTTCAAGGGACTCAACTGGTGAAAAAGGGACTGCATAAACCATTAAGGGCCACAATACTCGGGCAGGATTGAGTGCTTGTAGATCCAGGCTTTATATCTACCCGACAGACCAGACCCATTAACCTTAGTGAGCCCTGTAGTTCTTCAGTGGACTTCTGGATGGCAGCAGTATCTTTCAGGCTTGAATAAAAGAGCTTTCCCAAACTCTTGACTGGCCACTCAGTAATGGATGGTATGACTGATCCAGAGATTGTGGTACTTATTAGTCACCTTCCCCTTCTTGAACACCATGGACCTTGATTTGGAAGGCCTAGAACTCATCCCTGGAGTGGATGCTGACCAAGATGCCTTGATGACCTGCTCAACCTCCTTTAGAGTCAGCTCTCTCAGATTAAACTCTGTTGTTGGAGAGGCGGGATTGATGAGAGCTTTGTCATCGTCAAGATCTTCTTAAGAAACTAATGAATCACACAGTTGAATGAATTCTGGTGAGTAACAATGTGGAAATGTCATTAACAAAGACTCGCCTTGATGAGAGGATAGACAGATTGAATTTTTAATTGAATTTGGTGCAAAAAGAGCGTGGTTCTATAATTACCGTGGGTGCCATTGCACTGGCATTCGAATAAAACGACAAGAAACATGGCAACTGCAAATTCCACTTGAATTTTGGTGCAAATATCTTCCAGAGTTTCTATGCTTAGCAGTGGTCATACCAAGAGAAGCCTCACCCAAGTCTGTGGTGTATGCAAATATGTCGCACAGTTGACCATTTCTCTCTTATGTTTTTGAATATTTTTTTCAGCTCCGATTCTGCCATTGACACGTACGCTTCATATTCCAACTGAATAACCTTTTTCCCATCAAAACTGTTCCTTGTGGTACCTAAAAAAAAAAATATATATATATATATTTATCTTTTTAAAATGTGGGAGCAATTTAGTAATTTATACGTTTACCCAACATTTAATGCAACTCACAACCCAGTATTTTTCACTAAAGCATAAAACATGTCACATCACTCACAAAAATCATATTAAATATATCTGGCAAAATTTAGGCTATACACACACCAATAAACATAGATACTGCTCCACAAGATGGACATAACACCGTATCAGAAACAGCATCGGCGGAGAGCTTGTCATGTGTAAGTTTTATGAGGTCCTGGGGACCTCTGCTGGTGTCATTCATATCTGCAAAAGACAACCAGACAAATTCAAAAATTTACCCAAAAACACAAAATTATGCAACATGTAAATAGCACAGCCTAAGATGCATATCAGTAGTACCAGATAATCCATCGACACTTTGAGCTACTTCAGGTGTTACAAACTACAACTACAACTGAAAAGCTCCTGTAGTGGTTGTATTAACTACAATTACCCCCCTTTTCCAGCCATTATCAAATACATGAAAGTTAATAGCAATTCCATTAAGTGAACTGTAAGAATAAAGGCTTTCATAAAAATACTAAAGAACACCCAGCACTTATATGAATTATGATGAAATATGATGAAATACTCAATTTTCTTGGCCACCCTACTCTGTAAATCTGTCAGAATTATTTTTCTAACCAGCAATAAAGATTGGGCCCTCCTGTTTAAAATAAATCATATAACTGATTCTCAGTGTTAATTGTCCAGATAATAAAATGTTTCAATGTTTTTGACAGTGGTTACAACAGCCTCTTGGTGGTGGAGAACAAGTAGAAAATATCCTACTTCAATGCAGAAGTTTAGGTTGTGCTTGTGAATTACACACAAACTTAGTTAGCAATACAACTAGTGGTGGGCGATATTACAATATTTTATCATAACCAGATACAATGTATCCAGAATATGCATTTCAGAGGTGATACAGTGGTACTTTTACAGTTACTTTTATTTTCACAGATGCTTCTGTCAAAAGCAAAGTACAATTGTGGCAAATATTAGATTACAAACCTATGTGCTGCTGAGGAGTCAGCTAGGCATAAGAGCTGCTAGGCTGAGCTTCCGGTGAATGCCCAGTTACAAGCACCTACTTAACACTAATATTATGACCAAAGAACAAACCAGCAAGTGCCTATCATGCAATACCTGTGTGTTCGGAGGCCGCATCGGAAAGACTTGGGGTGGGCTGAATGAAGCCAAATCAAATATTGCGAGGTACAAAGCTCCACCTTTATTGACAGCTCGCTGCCAGCGCAAACCAGCAGCAACACAGACAAGAGAATCAACAATTCACACTAGGGTTAGACTGTAACACACACACACTCCACGGCAAAACACAGATGCATAACATTTCATATTTACAACACAAAGGCAAAAATACATACATCTATTTACAAAGCACAGACACAATTAGGCCTCTACATGAAGTAACCGCAAAGCATACCAATATGCCAAACAGACAAGTATTTACGAGTCGGCCCCACGGGATCCCAATGAGTGGTGCAACAGATCGCTGTTGATTCGAGATCCGAACCGATCCCTCTCCACGGTTCGGCAGGCACGTGATCCGAAAATTCGGGGGGAAAAAAGGTAACGTCACACCGCAGTCCATTATAGGGCGGATGGGTAGGAATCGCCACATATACGTACGTGACCACATTTGTGTAGCAGGTGTTGCGGTAAAGCAAAGTGTCGATCGTTATACTTTATACGTACGAGGGACGTTCAAAAAGTTTCCGCACTTTTTAAAAACTATTTCAAAACAAACTACAGCAAAAAACGCATCACTTTTCTACATAGTCACATTCTTTTGCAATACAATTATACAACTTTCCCAGTGTCGTACCAGCACAACAGTACGGCCATTCTCGGGTGTCAATCCCCTCAGACCACTCTTTTTGGGGAGAATCCCTTATGCCCATACAGAGCACACATGCGGAGATTAATGTGTGCCTTCTGCCGACAAAAAGCATACGACAGAAAGCTGTTCCTTTTTGCTGCAATTTATATGTTTCGTAGCCATCTTCACCACAGGGTGACGACTCTTATGCTAACCTGCAAGGGCAACTAGTGACATGACCCGGTCGGCCACGACCAGTTACTGCTCCTCCTGCCTTCGCCGTTTCCAGCGAAAATATAAAAGCGCGGAAACTTTTCGAACGTCCCTCGTATGTATATTAGTACTATATATATACTATAATGCTGAATAGTTATATATAGAATTATTGTGTTGTAAGTTTTTAACTGTTAGTGCGAAGGGTATGCACGGTTTACAGGGGTCCCCTCTCATTACACTCTGCACAGCGATCAATATAATATAATTTGTTGTCTATTGAAGCGTTACAACTGTTGTTTCAGATGTACAATGGTATGGTGGTATATTAAAAATTCGCTAACATTTCACTTAAGGGTGCTCCATGACAGCTATACATGGCACCAACATAAGCCCATCATGACAGCCCACATAACATAAAAGCAATTATAAATGTTTGTTCCAACTTTTGTGGCTGCCATAAATGCTGACATAGGGAACTCCTGTGTCAAGTTCACTAAATATGACAGTATAATAATAATATACCACAACTTAAATTGCATTTTAAGTTGCGTCCACATTAAAGGAAATAATTATCATGCCCTATATTGCACCTTCATTTGTTTTTATATAATTTCGTGGAATGAGTGTTGCGTTGAATGTTTTTTAATGGGCAAAAATACTTAAATAAATAAATGGAGAGTTAAATTTGTCTTGTCATTTTTCTTTTTTTGCTGATCCGAAAATTGATCCGATGCGTGACTTAAAACCATGATCCGATCCGAACCATGAGTTTTTTGATCCGTTGCACCACTAATCCCAATACATCCAATTGTGGTGGTTTGTATACGGAAAAAAATCTATATCGTGTATTGTGATTCAAACCAAAAATTAGAACTAATTTAGGTTGCCCTCTGCAGGGCATAGAAAATGAACACAGTATGGTTACCTCAGTAGATGAGAACTACCCTCCACTGAGAGGAGGAATCACAGCAACTTCGTCTCCTGACTGCAGGACCACAGGCTGATTTCCCAAAACAACGTACTCTTGACGAACTGCAAGGACAACTTGCTCACGTAACATACAGAGTCTGAAAAGACAGCAACCTGTCAGAAACAGCCACAGCCCAGATGTTTTCTAAGAATTAAGAAACCCTCAGATGGCTTGTGTCCCATTACATATATAGCTCGTACTGGTGTATACATGAATTGATACATAACAGAGTACTCAACTTTTTCATACTTTATTTTCTATTTGGAAAAACTAATTGGCATTCCACACCTAAATAGAGAACAGTTATTTATATGTGGGGAAAATAAATCATAAACTCTGTAGTGCAGGTACCTGGGATGTCTTCTCACTAGCTCCTCCCACAGCTGCAGAGACGTTAATTCTTGAGGAACACTGATGTGCTCTGAACGAAGTCCTGTTATTTCAGCACTTTTAGCAAAATATAGGACCAAAATCTACAAATACACGAAAAGACTGATTGGTACTGTTGATATAGCCTATACCTATCATTAATGCTACAGCATTCACTTGTGTCCGGCTGGTGATAAAATTTAATATTTTTTGCTACTCTTGTTTGTAATCGATAATGCTGATTTGTCTAGTTGCATTTTTTGCAGGTTTGGTGCATAAATTGCATATAATTATATAACCTAGCAACATTAACACTGGTGTATTAAGGGTAGTTTGTAGAGCTGGGCGGTATTACCAAAATTCTATATCACGGTATTTTTCAAAATTATGACGGTCTCTCGGTATTCAGCGGTATTTTTGTCCCCACGCATCAGTGGGTATTAACCATATTTTCCACTTCAATTATTGCAGTAGACTGGCTAGGAATAACCTATTCTACTGTCATGAGAATTAT
>JAODKN010000114.1:11686597-11709323 GCA_026774425.1 Petrocephalus zakoni
TTGCGGGGGGGGGGGGGGCTGTTGACCCAATAATATCCTTCATAACTAACAATAATATATTTTTAATACTAACTTTTTCAAATAGAACAGAGTTTTCCTTTTAAAAGAGGAAAGTGTGTTCCTCCTAGAGACATGAAGCTAGTTGCCTTAAAGTATAAGTTTTTTGTTTTTGTTGATGTGATAAGGCATAGAGAGACCCAAGGGCATGTCTTTATATTTTGTGAACACCACAATTATTTTGTAAGCTGTATGTTAATGATGTATTTATTTTCATGCTTTTGGTTGTAATCAATCATTTTGACTGCACTGACATCATCATCATCTGTTATGACGTACAGCTTAGCCCATATGTTCTTGGAATAGAGCAGCGAACGTTTGGTAATGTTCATAAGGTGATTGTAACATTGGTGCCATTCTCGTACATTTTAAATATAAATAGTATCATGTGTGTAATGTAAAACCTAGTGCTTCCTATTACCACGGCACATTACATCTCCAATGTGTTCAATAAGCTAGGGCCTCCAGTACCTCATACTGAAACCCAAAGGAAACATTCCAAGTTTCATCACGTCTGATTTAAATAACGTCTGTTTGACACAAATTTGCTTACCATTGCTTACATTCACCTCTGATCACCTTTGCTTCAAGATACAGAAAAGGAGGACCAACTTTATAATCACCTCATGAGGTTAGGTAAATCGCATTTACCAACTGCAAGACAAGTTTTATATTTAAGGTCTTGTATTTATACTCTGCAATAGACATGACCATTTTTCAACTTAATTTGTGCCTGTTGTAAATAATAGATATGCTAAGACTAAAAATATCAAAATTGTTCATGTGGATTATGAGGGAATGCCTTATTTGTATTTTTTGCTCTGCCTGTATGATTTTTGTTTTTCATGTACAATGTTCTGTAGAAAATACCTCAAAGAATTCTGCCCTTTGGCCTGGAAAAGGTCAGACTGCAGTACAGGGTCTCCTGTAGAGATATGTTTGAAATGAATTAGACGTGATGAAAAAAAAAAATCTTAGAATTGAAGACCACTGCTTGTCAGCTTTCAGGGATCTGCCGAAATGGCCTGATACAGTGAGATTCCCCTCTTCTGATGCAGACCTGACTTTATCAATTATGCAAAGCTAGTGTGTAATTGCACCCAATTTTACATTGGAGACTGCAGAGTCAAGTAAAGAAAAACACAAGGCTATACATGTGGCTTTATCAGAGGGATTTAGAGACATATGCACTGAGATTCTACGCTGTTGTTATTCATATTTATGCAACAGCTACCATGTATTCCCCCATATAGCCATTACTGAAGACCAGGACGATGAGGAAGATGATGAAGACCAAGATTACATGGCTTATTTCCATTTATCTCCAATACTGGATGGATAAACCACCATCAATGTCAAGACTCATGTCAATAATGTACATACGTGTATGCTTATTTATTTTTAAGAAAAAAAAAGAAGTACACATATAGTTCAGTGCTAGATGTTTATTTATACTTTGTGTTTTATAATTTATACATTTACAGTGTCTGGCTAATTATATATACATTGTTATTTTGTAATTTCCAAAGAAAAACAATGTTATTTATTATGAGGTACAATGCGACCATGTAAAGTATAGATCTGCAAGCTGTAAATTGCATTCCGTGAGCTGTATAAATCTGCTTTTCACTGTCATTTTCTTCTACTACGGTTGTTCATTTCACAGAAAAACGCATGAAAGCCTATGTGTTTATTTATTGGGATTCCACCATTCAATGTACAGAAATGGCTTTGAGTTTTGTTTACTTTACATAATTGACCAAAGGGACTATCTCAATGGTTCTGCAAAATACTTCTTATGGTGCAGTACACTAAGAAGTAAGGCCTTTTCCTCGATAAGTGAGCATTGCTTTTGAACATGGAGATGGAGGACAACAGAAACATGGCAGTTTTTCTTGATGGAGCCACCAATGGATTTTTGAATATACTTGACAAAACTGAAATATACTTTTAACCCTTTCAAATTGCCATTAGTCCATCTCCTTTGCTAAAGAATCTGTTCAGCATAGCAGTTTTTCTGCTCCGTATTGCTCTTGCAGGACTCACAGAAAGCTATATAATACAACATTAATAAACAATATATAAAATTTTATTACTTTGTCTTTCTCATATTGTGTTGAAATTTTTTTTTTGTAACTGTTCAAACATGACACATTAAGTACAGAATCAGTTCTAAATATATAGTTTTGTATTTTTTATGTAAATGATATATGTACATAAACATTATCCTGGTATTTGTACAGATATGATGAGTGAAACAATAAAAATGATTTTTTTTCCCGATGGTTTGTTTTGTGCTGTGCAGATGTTTGTATTTCGGAATGTTTGTGAAACGCACACAGTTTGATGGTCCTCTTGATGATGTGTTTATTACCAATGAGCAGATGCAACGTAGCCCAGCTAGTGACTCAACTAAAATTATGGTGTGACTTTGATTTAGGTTAAATATCTACATAATTCTCTGGTGTACACTAAATATCTGCATATTGAACACTGTGTATTCATGATTTTAAAATTTTATAATGTGCATGTTATTTTGCACACCATGTTTACAGACTTTACAGAGCCTATTTAAGATTTAGGAGTGCAACCTTTGGTTAACAAGGTTTGTTCTATGAGCTCTGCACTACCTGCTGATCTCATTATATTATTGACTGGCCAAAACTATGAGCCAGATTGCAGAAGAAGACGTCAGTGACTTGGAGTGAGATTTAATGCTGGCACACAAACATGTAGAATCATCTGTGCTTCAGGTGTGTGCGCACATAGGCTTCTGATTTTTACATTGCTTCATTGGATGCTCTCTTGTCTACCGAAAAGATACCATTATCAATAGCAGCCCCCAGCTCATATTTTGAAATTATGACACAGAGGAATCATTCCAAATTTTGGGGGGAAACAAAAGAACAAAGGAGGAATCTACTGACAAAATATGTCGTAATTAAACCTCACAGAGACCGAGACTCCAGCCAGGTGGCTTGGAGCAAAGCATTGCTAATACAGAGTGGGGTTGTTGCTAAGAGTGTGGGCTATGTTCTTCTGTTACGTGAAGGAGTGTTACGTGGTCACATCATGCATCCTCATAAATCAAACTTGTTACTAGTCGAGGTGTGTACATGCCAGACAAGCTCCAGGACACCACTGCACACCCTAGAAGCTACTTCCAAAAAGTTAAAGTTTCCAGCAGATCCATGATGGTCCAGGTTTTATTGATATGCTGTTGCTTGTGTTGTATTTATGACATTCAGAGGAATTAATGTAATGTGTGACTCTCCTGAATGATAATATGTTTCCAAGAAGCAGCATCTATTGTAACTGAGAAGGAGTTCATGGACAATGGAAGGTGAATAAAAATTCTAAGCAATTAGAGGTGGTGTAAAGAGTATGTGCTTAAGTGGTGCCTTTTGCATGTGGAGACAGCATTCCTCAGGACTGCCGCTGTATCCAGTGCTCTTCAGCTTTACAATTTTGACAGCGGCATTTGTGCGTTGAAAAAGCAGAAAGACGAAGACAGAGGAGATTGTTTGGTATGAAAATGTCACAAAATGTTATTCTTATTCAAAAGAAACGCCTACAGTGATCCCTGGGCAAGCTTGGTGTGAAAAAAGTACCTGTAAGATGGGAATATATATCGCCACATCAGCACCTGGAAACTATCGTCAGACTTTGGAAATGTACTGCCGTGGAAACTTGTACTTTACTTCCTCAGACACAATTATACAGGAAATCCAAATAAGATTCAATGGAAAAGAAAACAGATTCACTGGCACAGTTCTGAGCTTCGCCTTAGTGCCTGACAATCCCATCAGGCTGGAGTCAAGGTGCAGATAAACAAGGCTGAAGTAGTTCAGGCCCTGTGCAGACTCGGCGGGCATTATAAGGAAGAAGGCACAGTAGCGACTGAAGTGGAGCCGCTCAGATATTTCTACTGGAGTGAGTTAAGAAATAAACATGGCTATTTCAGAGCAGTTCCAGATTGCATGTCACAATGTCACACAATTTCATACCAGCACGCCTGCACGCATGGGTCTTAGAAGTTTATTGAGTTTATCACAGAAAAATTATTTGGTCATTGACTGTATAATTACTACTTTTTTGTACTATTTCTGTTAATTGATAGCAGGTTTTTGTATTCCTGCTTTTAATTAGCAAGCCTGTATTTATGGTTATTTATGATGCAGGTATGTCACTTTTAGGGGTTAAGCATTTTTTGATTGGACTGTGAGTTCTGTTGGTACTGCATTATTCAGAATTCACTGGAGGGATCGTGTCAATGGGAAATGTTAATTCCCCAATCTAGGCATCATAAAAAACCTAATCAAATGTAAACTGGGGGTGATGAAGATCTCTGGTTCTTTGAAAGTCTGTCCAAAGATTCTTTTTTCTGAGGTGTGTAGCAACAGTTTAGCATCTGTGGCAGCTTTTTGAAGAAAAAGAACAAGAAGCAGACAACTGTTTTATGTTAAAATTACTATGTTTAATAAGTACATTTACTCCACTGAGGACAGGATATACCCAGGATATAGGCATCCCTATCTAGAATTATCATGAGAGGTAGATTCACAGCCACTTCTTTTGGGCTATGGGCTGTTAAAACTCTCAGATCTTGGTGTTTTCACCTTGCTTATTTGATTAAGTCACTTCTGCTGATCACTGTGTTTTCTGAAATGCATAGAACAATAGCTCCTGATGACCAGAGTCACATTTAGTAATACAGCATTTTGAAATCCATCATCTATAACTTTTTGTTGCCAGAGGGAACTGCTAGACCTTTGTTACTACGATGGATAAACACCAGTTGACATGTAATCACCAGCAATCAAGCTGTTACAGCTTCTCATCAGAATCCATTTATTCACAATCTAATGGATGAGTTGGCGAGGACGAAGTTTTCAGTAGGCTACCACCAAAGCTTCTGACACGAGACCAGAAGCAGATCAGCTTCAGCCGTCTGTTCTGTTTCATGCAGCTCTGATTTGATTATAGCATGTAACAAGATGGTGATGAACTTGCAGTGTCAAAACCTAGTAGTGTCTGCTGGAGCCTTCCAGACCCTTCCTAAATGACACTATATGCAAATGCACAAAAATCATTTTAGCTGAGCAGGACCATTTTTGCCCTGAGTGTTAATTTTGTCATTCAGTCAAAGTATGACTAAACAGTTCTCAGACTTTTTAGTAGATTATATTCCAGTACAAAAGCCACTTATTTTTTTAAGTCTTGCAAAACTATTTCTGTTTCTGGCACACTGGTTAAAACACGTTCAGATTTGACCAAAGATATTCAGACTGTAGACTCAGTCACGGTGGGCTGATTAATATGTATTTGAAAAATATAATATACCATGAAGTTGTTATTCCTGGATAACAACTTGGAAGTCAGTCCTGGAAGTCAGAGCGGAAAGGAACAGATGTCAGCTGATAGCGTACAAAGCCAAATATATCATATGCATCTGTCTAACAGGTGGTAAACAACAATGTGTTCCTCATGAACAAGATTACATAAATAGCGCCTCTGATGCATTTAAAAAGCAAATGCTTCATTAACCAGCTAAATCTAAAATGAACACATTTTCATGGCTATCTGTGCAATATTTCCATGGGGATGAATATCCATATCATCTCCAAGGTGCTGCAGATACTGCAACCTACTCCAGTTAAAGAAGAAAGGCATTACTAGGATAAGGAAATAAAAACAAAAATATGTAACATTTTACATTTAACATTTTGGCCCATGATTATCAGGTTGGGGACTCAGTCCCCACTTTGTGTGTGTTTGAGTGGAGTTTGTATGTTCTCCTCGTGGTACTTGGGTTTCCTTTAAAAAACATGCAATTACTGTATGTGAGCCAAGGTTTCAAAATATTTTACTGTGTGTTACTTTAACAGAAAGTAAAGGAAAGCATTAGCAGTTTTACTTTGTATGTGATGTTTGCACATGGGCTACATTGCTACCTCACACCTCCAGAGTAGGGGGTTTGAAGTGTGCTTTTGGTCTCCTCCCACAGTCCAAAGTCATGCAGTTCGGCTAATAGGCATCCATAAGCTGCCCATAGAGTGTGAGTGTGCGCATTACCATCTTGTTTACAGTGTACCTTTGCCCTACACTGAAGGCGCACAAAACCTTCACTAAATAAGAAAATGTGGAAGATAAATAGATGTTTTCATGGGATCATGTTTAAGGTGCAAGGAAAATTAGAGGTCAGAATTCTATTTTTAAGTTATTTTACAAAAGCTCCTAAACTTAAAAAAGGAAAGGTGTTATTATTGTATTAGGTATAGTGACCATACCCTAAAATACAGAATGTGGAGAATTTCATGCTGACTAAAGGCTGATGGGACACGATGGAATTAGATTTACAGTAAACAAATGTGATCCCTCAGCGTTTTCATTTATGTGGGTTCAATCCACCCCACGCAGATATTCATCGGTTTGGTGTCAACAAAGTTCAGGTCAGACAAGAAAATAGTCTAGACTGACTGATAGCATCCACAATACAGTGGCAGTATATATTAATGCACAGATGTGATTCTAAATATAATACATACAAAAATATAGTGCAATAATTAAGATAAATCTTAAAAAAAAACTTTTCAAGGCCATATGCAATCAGGACATTACTAAGTACCAGGAGGGTAACTGACACAGAGAATCAAATGAAGATAATGACAAAACAGATATAATGCTAATTAGATTACATAAATAAGTCCAGCCTGTCCAGCAATTAAAGTTTAATGACCAATATTTATTTCATTAGCCCTTCCATCTAAATATTCAAATTCTTTTTATAACTGACTACCCAAAAGCATTTGAATATGATAAGGATATGTATTTTGATAAGTATTTTGAGACAGTGTATAAAGAAAGTCTTTGCTTTCTTCAGTAGAGTTAGTTATTAGCCCAATTTCATGACAAATGTCTCACAATATGTGAAAAATCAAGCTTGTTTTACAGAAATCAGGCTTGTTTAGCCAAAACAAATCACATTTTCACTGCTTAACAGAACACCCATTGAAAACATCTGAAAGGTTAGTTTAACAAAAGTTATGTGTACATTGTTCCCCTCTGAGTAAAATGCCTATAATTTTATCAATAGGTAATTTGTTTTGTACTTTCTATGCATTATTCTGTTTACCAACGGACACATAAACTGTGCTTTTCTGATGACACCCAGTGACCGTTTTATTAGGTGCACATGCTCGTTAATGCTAATAGACTGCGCCCATAAACAGAGAATCATGTGACTGTGACTTTCTACATAAAACTTGCAGGCAAGGGTCAAGAGGTTCAGGTGTTAGAATGGACAATATGTTTGATGTAAGTGAATGTGCTACGATTGTTGGTACGAAGCATCATGGTTCCAGCACCTCAGACAACCACCAGCCATGGACGAAACATGCAGCACTAAGTCTTGCGTTTACAGAGGACAGTAAGACGAACAGAAAAGGTCCAGTGAGTCGAAGTTCTAAGAGCAGAAACGCCCTGTTAATGAGCATGGTCATAGGGGAATAGCCAGACTTGTTATAGCCAACAGGAAGGCTACAAGGGCAAAAATGTCATCTCCATTAAGCAAGGTTCCCAGCGCCTTTGTAAATTCATACCTTAAAGAATTCAGTCTGCTCTATAGGCAAAAGGGGGTCCTACCCTGTATTCGGCTGGTGTACATAATAATAAGTGCCCTGAGTGTAGGTTATATCTAACATCACATTTAAGGGTTGTTGTATGCATGCAACACGCATTAACTGAATAATCACACATATACGATTATAGGTCTTTGTGAGGCCAGGTTGGTATGAGATAGTGTTCCAGTGGCCCCATGAAAGTGGGACAGCACTGGAGCCCCACCCTGACCAGATTGCAACGCTTCTGGCTGTCTCTTCCTTTTAATGGTTCTTTACGGAGGGAAAACAGCCTGAAGAAAGTCCCTCTGGCTCTGGTACTGCACGTTATTTTCTGACAATCCAGCTACTGTACATAAGCACAGAGCAGCACAGTCTGTCCTGGGAGCTGTGGGCTGACATAGGAGCCAGTTATCACTGGGCATAATGGGAGCCTGCCAAAAACCCAGTGGATGGAGCTAATGGGGAGGCAGGGCGGGTTTCATGCACTCCGCTCGCCATCAAATTCCATTCTTTCCTCCCCCAAGACAATTACTGAGACAATCAGCATGTTTATGTCAGATGTCCATCTGGTAGTTGTTTTATCTCCTAAGCTGATCTCTCACAGGTGCACAAGTCATTTAAATTACTGGCACTTTCCTGCCCCGCATAAAAACTTTTACTTTGGTTCACAAACCACTAAAAGAGCTCTATAAATTAGACTTTATTTGAACTGAGAGTTTGCGGCCTGACCAGGGAACTCGGCATCTGTGTCAGGGTGGCGCGGTCTCTTTTACAGAGCAGTGTTAGCTTGTACTGTTTCAGAGAGTCACAGAAATGCACACAAACCAGCTTGACTAGTAGCCTGAACTGTATTTTTCTTTATGTCCTGATCCACCACAATGGCCAATAAATTATCATTGGGATCAGGGCTTTTTCCCTTGGTGAGATGCCCAGTGACAACCTTTCTCAGCGAGTGACCTTTCCCACTGTACCAGGCTAAAAATCGGCTTACGATGAAGGCACAAGGGTCTGTGGCAGAGTGAAAGCGCTGAGCAAGCTTCACGCTCAGTTTAACCTGCTGCCAGCATTACAGCAAGCACAGACTAGAAGGGCCCTTCACTGACCAAGGTTACCTTTGGGCAAACTGCACTGCAAATCACAGCCACACTCCAGACTAATTATTTTGCTATTACACAGCGATCTGTTGGAAAAGAAAATACCAACATGTAAAATGATTTCATATTTTCTAATGTTTGTGTTTATACACAAGAATCTGCATGAACATGTCTATGACCCTATTATGCCCTAAATTTCCTATAGTATGTGTTGTGTCCTGAGATGAACTGGCATCTGTCCACCCAAATTCCGTTTAAGTGGAGAACTCTATACTTGTATGAACTACAAGGAGTCTAGTCTTATAGAGTCCCTAGCACAAGGGTAATATCCAACCAGCCCACATGCCTTAGTGGTACTTAGGTGTACGTAATTCTCACCATGTGACAAGTATCTGTACAAGGCAACAAACAATGCTGTTTCTCACTATTTACTGCTACACGTGACTAACATAACATTGTCGTTGCTTAATTTATGTAAATGGCTGTTTTTGGGATTTTATTCATTAACTCATCTGTTTGTGACTGTGCAAAATGTTAATAGCATTTTTGCAATTAATATGGTGAATCTATTGTCTACTGTCTCCTTTCTGGACACTTGGGCACACTGGTGCTGATGATGATACTCAGAGTTTTCTATTAAAAGACCAGACAGCTGGTATAGATCACGGTTAATTGTATAAAATAATGCTAAATTCAAAACATTTCCTAATATTTGTTTAATGATGCTTTTGAGAGATATATTACTGTTTAAATGAAAAAGATATTTACATCTTTGATTTAAAGCACAATAAAAATCAAAAAGTAAAGGACTTCATAAGCAGACTTTGTGCCACGCTTCTGGCAACTTTGTGAGCACTGATAACCAGATAGGCCACTGAGATTAAAGCCTAGCTGTTCCTTTGCTCCTGGTAATACTGGCGAAAGCTTTTAGGGACACTGGGCTGCAAAAGCATGTGTCTGAGAGTTTAGGCCTGCAGGGGTGTGGGCTGGTGGGATGCTGGGTCCAAAGAGATGCATCCACTGCCCAGGAGCACGCCAAGGCTGGCAGGCAAAACCGAGGTGGCCGAGCTTCCAGCAGGGGCCAGTGTGAAGTTACACAGAGAAAGAGCCACAGATGTTTGGAGGGAAAAATGCAGCGAAGTGTGTCTCTTATGATGAGGGTGGCTATTCCAGCATCATTCGCTACAGAAGCTGCAGATAAAATTGTATAATGGGTGATGGGTGTAGGAGTAGGGACCGGGGTGGGGGGGGCAGCGGCTGGGGTGGGCATGTCCCCTTCAGTATTTCATTTGGTTTCATTTTTTCCCCAATAAACAGAGCTTTGTATTTAAATTGCAAAGTTGTGCCCCTCCCTCTAATATATACCTCTATTCTAAGGCACAGGTGATTGGGGGGCAGTTAATTGCACACAGCATTCAGGTTGCAACGGTCTTTAAACTTACACTTGCTAACATGCATGGATGACGAACTCTGTGACCTTCATGTTGAGAACTAGGGGAATGTGCAACCCTCACAGTGCAGACAGTAGCCTTGTATTAGTTTCAAGGATTCAGTGAAGCAGTGGGGGTACTTGTGCTTTGACCAATGCAGGTCCACAATGCAAGAGTAGGAGGCCATGTGCTGCTCGCATAGCTGGCTGAGGCTCTGCCTGTCCTGGAATTCTGCCTCCCAGAAAGTATTCATTGCAAGCAGTTAAATCAAATTTGCTGCACTTTTGGATACACCCTGTGTCACATATAGTGCCCAAATGCACTGTTCCACAAGCAGACATTTGATTCTTCAAAGAAGAATAAGCATGCATGGTAAACATATGTTCGAAGTATGGGCCTGTATGTTTATATTATGTCTTTATTATGTTCTTATGGCTAGCTGTTTTTAAAGCCACCATCTGCTTTTTGTAAAATGTTTGTTCCTGGTGTATTCTAAGGTGCTGTATTTGAATTATTTGTTTTGTTACACAGGAACATTTGTTACTTTGGTTTCACAATATTTGGTTTCAAAATGAGTTTCAAAACTGGCCAAAGAAAACTTGGCTGTGGCTCGTGGGCCTTAGACCATAGCGGGGGCCTTTTTCCTTTTTTGTAACTAACACATTGACCAAGAAAGACAAGAAGATCATTCTTTCATCCTCTAAGGAAGCACCTTAAACCTCAGTGATGGTCAGCAGTGTACGTCATTTGTTGAACTTCTTTAGGAGATCGAGGTTGTTAGGGTGTCGCCTGAAGAACATCAAAAATTGCAAGTGTTATTTCCTTAATATCCTTAAATTACACCATGAAAAGATATCACTGATTTGCATTGTCGCCTCAGCAATCTACAAGGTATTCGGCGTGGATAAATAGATTCCAGTCTGTTGTTCATTTTATATAAAAGTCATTGCAATTTTATCACTGATTTTCGATTCCAGAATGCAGTGTAATGACCTGGCTACAGTCGATATGAAATGCGATTGCAGGTTTTTGTGATGTAAAGCCAGAAAAAAAGAAATAATGTGACCTTGCAAATGGGAAATTTCGACAGAAAAACAAAGACATACTTAGCAGGACAAGTAATTGAAATAAACAGAAAACCCACAACACTCACAATGTATCAGTGTGCGCGTCAAAAGTTGGACTCCTTGTGGAAGCCCCTTTTACGTTTAATACAGCAGTAAGTCTCTGCGAATAAATCTCCATAAACTTTGCACACCTGGACTTTGTCCCACTCTCGCTAGCAAAAAAGTTTCCATAGAATCTCCTGTGCACAGGCCATTCTGCAGTTTTTATATGGGATTGAGGCCTGGGCTGTGACTGGATCATTCCAAGGCTTTGATTTTGCTTATCTGAAGCCATTCCTTCATTGACTTGGATGTTTATTTTGTGTCGTTATCCTGGTGGCAGTTGAAATTCCTTTTCCCCTTAATTTTCTGCTTTCTGACAGAGGACAGCAGTTTTCTTTGCCAGAGTATCTTGATATTTGGATCTCTTTATCCCATCTATCTTGACTAGAGCTCCCGTCCCAGCCAGAGAGAAGCAGCCCCAAGGCGCGAGGCTGCCGTCGCCATGCTGCACAGGAGGCATGCTGTTATTTGCGTGATAAGCACTGTTGTCTTGCGCCAAACCTGTCTCTTAAAATTAAGGCCAAAAACTCAGTTTTTTTGCAAAATTGAAATAGACTTGAATGTTCTTTTTTTCAGACATTTGAAAATGCCGGGAGGGTCTTGTCACTTGCAAGGAGCATCCAGTACCTGGCAGAAATCCCCGCTGCTTCTGCAGTGTCCCTGTGGGCTTCTCGGTAACCTCTCTGATAAGTTTCCTCCTTCTTCCTGTAATCAGCTTTTGAGGGTCTTCCAGATGTGCCTGTAACACCACATTTTCTCCAGTCATTGATATTTATTTTCAATGTGCTCTATGATCTATGCAGTGTCTCTGATATCCTCTTATATGCATCTATTGAAGAGTATATTTAGGTGTCTTTTTGCAGACCATCACCAGTGGAATATAAAAGTTTAGAGGGAGTCCTACAAGATCAGCTGATTTTTATTTGGGGTTAAGCATAATCACTTTCATTGAGGGAAGCTGTATCTCACTTGCATTGGGACATGGTGTTTCATGTGAGCTCTGCTACTGCCCTTTTTATGGAAGTTATTCGTTTTTCTTTAGATTTTTTTGTTTTTATTTCTCTCTTTTCATCACGAAAACCAGCTGTATAATTTGTAAATCTCCAATAAAATTGCATTTCCAATGCAAATATTCCCAAATCAAAATAATTTAAAATGAAGTAGGTACATCCTGCTGGGATACGTTCGAGGTTAGACTTGGCCCGTGGAACTAAATGACTCGGATTGGAAAATGTTTTTAGTGATCATGGCAGGAAGACACAGAGCAGAATGGATGAATCATTGATGATAATATGGGATATCATTTCTGAATTTTTATGGTGTGCGCTCAAGGGTGCATTTGTTCTGTAGGATATTGATAATTTCATTTGTAAGCTCAAAAATGCCTAATTTATCAGAAACAATTAATGTCAACCATTGGGTGATATAAACAAGATTTACAACCTTTAATAATCTTGAATTAATGCTGTATGCAATGCATTCATAGATACGAAAGTGACGTCAGCAGCATAAGCCATTCACATACCTGCTTTGTAAGGGCTACACATTAATGTTTGCATGTTGTTTAGTAACATAA
Source organism: Petrocephalus zakoni (assembly GCA_026774425.1). NCBI lineage: Eukaryota > Metazoa > Chordata > Actinopteri > Osteoglossiformes > Mormyridae > Petrocephalus > Petrocephalus zakoni. The sequence goes on from JAODKN010000114.1 coordinate 11,699,546, forward strand.
ATGATGAGGCTGATGATCAAATATGAGATACCAATGTGTTTTAATCACATCTGCATGTACCTGTACTGAGCTATTAAACCTTACGACACACTGCCGGCGGAGGGGAAAAGGGGAGCAGGAGATCGACAGACGGATGGGGGCAGTGTCAGCAGTGATGCGGACAGTGAACCAGTCTGTTTTGGTGAAGAGGGAGCTGAGCCATAAGGTGAACGTTCCCACCCTCACCTATGGTCATGAGCTCTAGGTAGGGACCGAAAGGATGAGATACAAGTGGCCAAAATGAGTTTCCTCTGCAGGGTTAGAGATAGGGTGAGGAGCTCACACACTCGGGAGGGGCTCAAAGTAAAGCCGCTGCTCCTCCGCATCGAAAGGAGCCAGGTGAGGTGGTTCAGGCTTCTGGCTCGGATGCCTCCTGGACAGCTCCCTGGGGACGTGGTTTGGGCATGTCCCACCGGGAGGCGGCCCCAGGGCAGACCCAGGACATGCTGGAGAGATTATATCTCCTGGCTGGTCTGTGAATGCCTTGATATTCCCCCTGTGGAGCTGGAGGAGGTGGCTGGTGAGAAGGAGGTCTGGGCATCCCTGCTTAGGCTGCTGCCTCTGCGACCCGAACCCGGGTACAGAAAATGGATGGATGCATAGATGGAGGGATGGATGGATGGACACACTACTTAGAAATGTGCAATAAGGTACCATTGGGTGACATGTAAAAAGAAAATAAAACAACATAATTAATATTAATCGATTAATAAAGTTTAAATAAAATGTTCCTTGAAAACTATATATTAAATGTTTGATGGAAGAATACAATTATTTAATTTAAAAAAACATTTACAGTGACAGAATAATAATACAGCATAAATGCCTCAGAAAAATCAAATCCTCATAAATGCTTGATGAAATCAGCTTGGGGCATATGAAAGTACAGGTGGTAAAGACCTTCGTGATGGTCTGATGCTCTGGTTCCCTTTCAGACACATGCTCAAGGCCGATTTGGTAATTGCTATTTCATTAGGTATGCTCTACTGATATAACGCCCTGTTCAATGGCCAGTGATGTAAGCCCCGACAAAGGATATGTGTAGGCAGCTCATTATCCCGTTAAGGTAGAATGGGAGGTCCGTCTTTGATAGTGTGGGTGATTGGCATTTAGAAAAAACACACGCGCACACACACAAGAACTTTAACACATTGTGATTTAACACATTGTCTTTTTTAAAGCATCTGTCAAACATCACATAGTTCTGAAGGAGCCAAGGAGAGTAGGATGTGATGGCAGTGTGGAAGAAGACTAAGGAGGGTGGATACAACAGGTATCTCAAGTATTTGGGGTATGTCTCTGTTCTGGTTTGCTGGTCTGGCAAGTAACAAATTCCCAGTGTAGCCTTATTTTTGATCTCACTGCACTATCAGAACAAAGAGTACCAATTTGAACCTTTGCTTGTCACTGGGGCTGTACCCTCAATGGTCTGCCAGCTGTACCGTAGCTGTAGATAAATGTATCTTTTAGTCTTATTTAAATTACTTTAATTGTTACAGAGGACCATCCCCAACGCAAAAATAACAATAATGTACTTCCAACGGTACAAAAATGTTCCTCATAGTCCATTTCTGTATCTTAAAAGGTACAAGTACCTACCGCTAACGATACAATTGGCAGACCCTTCAGAGTACAGCCCCAGTGACAGCAAAGGTATAACTTGCTCTTTTTTCTGAAAGTGTATGTAGGATAACACTTTCCATTACAAAGCTAAATAATCAGTTTGCTTCAATTCCACCAGGAAAATATTACCTAAAAATAAAAAAATATTTTTCCTAGTCCTAGTTTTTCAGTAAGATTAACATTAACCCCAATCCTAACCCTAATCCTAAGATTTAAAAAAAACACTCACAATAATAACTCTGAAGTTAAAAGTAATTATAAAGAAAATGCCCACACATAAAGAACTCGTCAATATTAGATTTATTATGTTTATTTTTATTTTGCCTGCGTGGTATGTCCCATTTGTGTTTTTATATGTGTTATTGTAGAATGAATTTTGATGCCCCTGAGTACAATACCATCCTCACATGTTCACTTATTATCTCTTAGATAAAGGCTTTGTCTGCAGGGACACTGTCTGTATATATAAACTACTGTATGCTCAAGGGCATTGTGGGAAGTGAGAGTGACAAGGCTCTGGGGTTTGAATTCTGACACCTCCGATGGGGATGGGCAACCCAGGCGCGAGTCGCCCAAACCGGCCTCCACCCCTACTGCCACACACGTCTCAAGTGTTTGTTTTGTCTGTTCAGCCGGACCGAAAAATTTCAAGGCTTTGGCCAGGACAGAATGATATGACTGTTCGACGTGAAGAGACAAGAGCTTTTATCAATTATCCACTTCATAGTCTCTAATTTGCCAGTCACTCGCAGAGCATAAAGTCCTTGAAGAGCCCTACGGTGCTAGTGACTTAATGCTTCATACTACCCAGAAAGATGAAAAATATGCACTTGCATATTGTTCTACCCTGAACACAATTTTTACATACAATAACCATTATTACTGACACAACATGATGTTTTTTATGATTTTTTAAGAGTGATTAAAATTTTTTTCATTATTTCAGTAAAATCTTATTTTATAAATCAACGTTGCTCAGTGCCATGCATTTTGGTGTTAAGCTACTACTATAGCACAATGTTCATCTGGACCTTGCTGGAGAAGCCAAACCTTGTTCTGTGACTGGTCACTGGAAATACCTTGGATATGTTTTGTAATTCAATCCAAGCTTTCCTCAAACAGCCACATATTGTATTTCACTTTAATTACCGTTGGGCTCAGTTGCCTTTGTTCTCATCGGGCTGTTATCATTAGTGCTGTGCTTGTAACAGGACAGTTGAGATGTCTTTTAAAGCACCTTTCTCAGGGCAGATGGTGTAGACTGCCAGCATGTTGCCCAACAACAACAAGGAGACAGTCTTCATTAGCTCTATTGTGAGTGTGTCAAAATGCATAATTGCTTTGGATGTGTACTTTTATCATCTAATAATTTGGTACACTTCATTCCATGTCTCAGTGTAATGAGCTGAGAATGTTCAGCTCCAAGTAACATGTTGGTTTATCATTTTTTGATAGTTACAAAATGAGCCCTTTTGGTTTGTATCAGTTTTTCACTGTGGGGTGTCTGACACCATTTATTCTGACTCACCCCAACTGTTTTTGGGAGCAGCTTTTATGAGGTATCTAGTAAATGAGAACAAGCAAGCTGGAAATGTTTCTACTCCACATACAACAGTCCCCTAATTATGGATGCATTACTTGATCACTATTTATTTGCTTATCTATAGCGTTCATTCAATCACTTTAATACAAGTTCGGTCTCATTTTTACTCTTTCTTCCTCTATGGTTGTCACTTTGATATTGTTTTATCTTCAATTTTAACAATGGCAAAATCATACCTGCACCCTCCCAGCTGGTCCATGCCAGCAAACGGTGGCGTAATGCCATAAAAGCAGGAGGTGCTACCTGATACCAGCATCAACAACAGGAAGTCAGTGTGTTGCAGAGTAAGCCCACAGAGGCAGCCTCCACCCAGCTTTCATGTCGTATTACCCACTGCCTCCCTGATGCACAGTGTGTGGGGGGGAGGATGTTTTCCTGGCTGCCAGAGTCCACGATATTGACATGCAACTGGAGAGTGTAATTTCTAAAAATAGAAATGTTTCCACAGCGGTTGTACACACCGGCAAAAACGACGACAAACTAAGCGTCCCAGGAACACTACAGCAGACATTTAGAAAGTAGAACCACATCCTGACCCGCTACCTGTCTACCTACAAGGGTGAAGCGATTTAATTAAACTGCTCAGTCTCCATTTCTGGCTTTCAGACCAGTGGGGAGGAAAGAAGGATGGGCCGATTAAGAAGGGGAGGACTGCAGCCTGTTTCAGTTTAACAATGGCTTATATCACGACAAACATCTGCTGTGGTTGTACATGAGAATAATAAAGGAAACTAATTGGCGTTCAAACCTTGTTCACCTTCTGAAGTTTAAGATTTAAACTTAACACTGTATTCTAAAATCCTGTGAAAAATAAATGTAATTAAAAATCCTGTTTAATAATCTTAATAATCAGGCAACTAACTAGACAGGAAAAGTGCAGTGTCTATGTGAAGGCTTGCACCTTTTCACTTAGGAAACAAGGCAAGCAGGAAACACAAACAAATTGCTGTTGGGGATTTCCCAACGTATAAATATCTCTCTCTGGTGTTGATATACTAGTCCTATCCAACCTTCCATAAGGCTCCATGACCACTTATCAAGTAGAGTTTTGGGGTCAGGCATAATTCTGCTATGTTGTTAGTGACTGTCTAGGAGCTAGAATTTTTAATGCAGTAAACTATTTGTAATACTCATTTGGCTGGTAATTTTAGTTGAGAAGATCGATTCTATGACTACAAATTATACAGAATATAGAGGTTTTTATGCACCTCGATTCTAAGTTCCACCTTACAAGACTAAGTAATGAACACCAACATACTGTAGCTTGAGAAAAGACTAATTCTTTGTTGACTTTGTTTGATTGTTCTCACATTTTTAAACATTGGAATATAGCTTTCACTGTCATACATTTACACCTAAGTTAGCTTAAAAAGCATCTTGAATTTTAATGAAAAAATACAAGTAATACTGGTGCATAATTAAATGTATACTAAATTATACAGTTATACATCTTTATACGATTTAAAGATATCTTTGTTACCAATGCTTTTTTATTTTAAACGTTTTCCTGTATTATTTTCAAGACACCACTAAGTTTCTTATTCAATTACTTTTCCTTCAGAGACTCTTCTGAAACAGGCATCAGTCACATGGGAAATTAAAGCATATGGGACGTTAGTCTTGAGAACTGTGTTAGTGTATTAGCTTGTCGTCTGTCTGCCTAATCGGTTGGCATTGTGTCTGCAGACCAAAGCATCACTGCTATGTGAAGTGTCAGGCTTCACAGGTCTCATATTACTTCCGGTATGTGAAAGAAGAACAGTGTCAATAGTCCAGGGGTGCATGTTAATGTCATAACCTTGCTTCCTAATTGTGGAAAGGTGGGGCCCATCCTATCTCTCATATGGCTGGCTTAGCTCTCTTCTGTCTTCATTGATCTATTTCAAGTACTTATTATTTTTGTTATCTAGCACATGTGTTTGTGTTTTTAGTCGTTTTGACCAGTTTTTGAGCAAATTTTCGTGTTTTGTCTTATGTCCACCAAAACGATTATTTTTCTTTTTACTTTTGCTAGTTTTGACTGTTTATTGTGAACCCTCATGCCATATAAAGTACAGAGTTGCCACCTTTGGTCAGCTGGCAGGTGTCACGCCGGATGCATGAAAATTGGAAAGTTTCCTTGTCTGAAATCTGTGAGGCTGGCTTATGATTGTGCCTATTATCAGAAGGTCATGAGTTCAAAACCTGCCTGCAGCAGACTGAAGTGTAACTATATGCATCAGGCTACGGTGTAGGGGACACAGCCACCTGCAGTGCAGGTTCTACACAGAAGTATAAATCAGCCTTCAGATCAGTTTTATGGAGCTACTGTAAAACAACCATTTTAGATGTTCGATGGTCTTACTAAATTTCTTACGCTTCCTTTTTGAAATTACACATACGTGTGCATTATATTCTGATTCAAGGACGGCAATATTGTCTTGAAGAACCAATGATAATTAAATGAGGAGTGTCATTTGTCCAGGAGAACGATTCCATTATATAGGGGCAGAATCTGAGTGGTGCCAATGTGCCCTGCTTATGGGTAATATTTGGGTTTTAATGTCAAGTTCTTCATTTTCACCCCATTTTCCAAAAATGGAACGCAGGTTAGCTGTGAGCACCCTAATATATTTTCACAAACACTGATTTTGCTTCCCGTCCCATGAGATTCTCTGCTCATCAAATCCAGGAAGTTGTTAAAGCATGCTGCCCGTGGGCCAGTCTGCCGGCAAAAGGCACCGCTTATGCACCAGTGTCGCCATAAATACAAACACACGATGTACCTGTTTTTATTTTAACATCACACTGTGACCCAGTACTGGTTTTTTAGTTCCAATCAGTTTCCTAGTTTTTTTAGATGAATGATATGTATTTGCCATTTGCACAAATACAGGTATATAAGAATCCGTTGGTTTTCCATATTCCATCTCAGTCTCCCATGTGACACACATATAGACAGGCGAGAGTCAGTTGGAGTTGTAGTCAAAATGTTGAGTCAGCCATTTATCCAGCACATTTTGGGTTTAAGGGCCTTGCTGAAGGGCCCAACAATGGCCAATCTGCAAGCCAAAGGGTTCGAACCAGCACCTTTATGGTCACAGGCACAGTGTCCTAACTTGCAGAGCCAGAACATTTGTCTCTTCGGTGCAGCTAGCTAGATAAATAACTAGATGTAGATAGATTAGACAGACAGAGACAAAACCACTTAAACACTGGAAAAAGATGTGGAGTTTCCCACAGCACCAGAAGTTATATTAGGTATTTTTTAATTTTTCTTTGTGATCCTTGTGACCATTTCAGTCTCAACCTCTGGAAATGGCTGTCAGGTATCATGTGAGCATCCCCTTGGCCTGGGACGTCAGGGAATCGCACCACATGGGCATAGTGCTGTAACTGACGCTCCCTCAATGCAGGCAACGTGCCTCGTTGTGGACTCGCTGAGGAACCACTCATTCTACTCAAAGTCAAACCAGCAGTAGACAGAGATGAAGAGACAAAACTGTCGGAGAGCCCTGGTGGTCAGGCCTGTTGGAAAGGAACCGGTGTGGTGTTGAGGCATCGCCCAAGTACTGTAGGTGTGTGGGACGTCTCCTCTCGCCTGCATGGACTGCATGCAAATATCCAGCAATTAGCACAAAGTCATTGATAACCAGCTGTAGTCACTGAAAGATTATCAGAGAGGGGAATTTCTAGACCCTACTCTCTTGTTTTCTTGTGTATCACCAAAGGAGTATTATATAATTTACAGTGGCATGACGAACAGTGGGCAATGGATGCTTGGCTAGCATGGATACTATACAGAAGGAATCAAAATGACTCAACATCCGAACATAAAGCTATGAAAGGCAAAGAATGCTAAGTGTTTCCTGAATAGGTAGTCAGTCATGCGTTTCATATCAAGTTTTAGGTAAGTTTTGTCTTTACCCTTAAATTCAACTAAATACAAAGGGAACAAGGCAGGGGTATCCTTGATGGGATGTCTAGAATATATTTTGTTATTAATGGCATGATTTAATGCAAAATGGAAGAGATCATCATTAATATTAGTTACCAAATAACTTTAATTGTTTGCAATTGGTATTCACTGGGTTAAAGCAAGCAGTGAAAGAAAGTATGTCATGTCTCATTGTACATGAGTGTCAAAGTCTGAATGATGGTCAATGACTTCTTTTTGCAGTAGCTGACACTGTAGATTCCACATCATGATAAAATGTTTAACATTACCTCAAGTTAGAATTTCCAGCTTTTATACATTCCTTAGTTAGTTTCTGAGCAAGTATTGAAAATGAACTCGCAACCATTCCATCTTTCTTCAGGAACCACTCATACAACTACAAAATGACCCTGAGGGAATGTCAACATACTACAATAAAAGCAGATTCTGGAAAAGATTCACTTTCACACAAATAGCTGAGTTTGAGTATGCAACTTTGGAGCTTGGAAATGGCAGAATTAATGGTCAAGACACCGTAATATGCTTTGGAGCTGAAATGACAGGAAGTGTGTAAATTGCGATTGACAAGAAAATATGACAAATGCTTAACCAAAAACTTTGGTTTGCAGGACCATGGAGAAATATTTCATTCTTCAGAACTTTATCATTTTGATTCATCAGAATCATTTCATCATCATTTATCGTTTGTGATTTAATAGCTGTGCATATGTCAGTTTGCAATCAATTGATTGTAATTTTATCCATCAACTGATTTTTTCCCCATCATATTTTCATAAGATGATTAAAGGGTTTAATGAGAAAGTGAAATTAGAGAATAAAATTTTATGAACAAAGAGTTGCAAGGCTTCCTCTAAGCCTTATACAATGGAAGAATAAGAGCTTCAGAATGTAAACATTCTACTGTGCTTTAAGGTGCGTTAGGACAAAAAGAACCTGGCTGTACAATGCTGTTTCAAAAATGAACTTTTTTTGTGTTTCATTCTTGTTCTGAAAACATTTTAAAGTTTAAAAGTGTACTGCTGTTATACTGTAGATAACAGCTTGTTTCTATTAGAAGACCAACTTGTTTTCTGATGCCATGTTTTACCACAATGTTGCAAACAGTGTTCCACTGTATCTGCCTGACTGCACTGGTATAATTCTGCCATGTTTAATTGGTAAAGCCCCGCATTAATTACTACACTGTATGCAAATTCTTGCCTGTCTATAGCTGTTTCGTCAACTGTTCCTATATTCCAATGCTCTTCCAACCAATAGAATAAACGTTTTTGTCCTTGCAAGACAAAGAATTTACTTCACCATGGCTTTGTGGTTAGCTAACTTCAAAGGGCTGTACACACAGTACTTGGCAGTATTTTGTTTTATTTACATTTATTGAAAATATTTTGAGGCAGCCATTCAACTAATGAGAAATGTTTTTAGTCTTACAATCTCCAAATAGTCTTAAAATGTGTGGTATTATACATCCTAAAAGTGCTAAGTGAAGTGCTAATACAAGCCCTATCACCGTGCTACAAATTACTCAATGAACTTGATGAAATACCACGCCTGAAGCAGCTTAGTAGCAACAGAAAAAGTGTCAACAGCAGCTTAGTTTGATAATTTGAATATAAACTAGGGACTGGAAATTTATCACAATAATGCGTAGTGTTAATTTTAAAGTCATAACACGTTATTACTTCTTTGAACAAATTAACACAAACAGCATTTTGGTACCCAACCAACAAAGATTTTTAATAGATTTTTTGAGATATATTTTAAAATAGATTTTTTGGAATCCCAGAATTCAAAGCTAAGGTTTCATTGAAACACAGTGTTTCTTTTTAACATTAGCTAACTTTTTAGGTGTATTAAAATTGTCATTTATCGCTCTCATTTAATTTTTTTAGATTCAATTGTAGTCAGGTTTTTCTCGTCTCCATACCGCTTACCCTCATTTGATGAAATACTTTAGTTTATTACAAAAATATTTGGTAATATAACAAAACTGAAAAACTACCCTAGAGGCAAAATTGACAGTTTAAACAATGAAGATGTATAATTTGAGTCTGTCTAAAACTAATTTTAAAGATCAGAAGAAATTGATTTGTTATAATAATCAGTGTGTGAGAATGACTCTATATTCCACTTTGTGTTAATTGTCCATTAATTTTGGGATTCAATGTGTAAATATTAACGATTGTAAGTTTTAAGGTTAGGTGCGATTAATTGCAGAAAACAGTGATTAATTAGTTAATGTTTAAAAATTGATCCACAGTCATGACAATGACACATTTATAGGAGCCCTCAGCTTGCCAAGCCTGAAACACAGTAACTGCTTGGTGACAGCTGCCTTACCTCATTTCTGAACAGTGCTATTTCAAAGGTGGCTTCATGTAGCTGATTTATTTTAGAAGAGTTTGAAGAGGTGAGTCTTTCATCTGACTGCTCTATTAAGGACACCAAAAACTAATTTACATAAATGATATAGACACTAATATATACAGCAAACTGGTGAACTTTGCAGATGACACCAAGGTGGGTGGTGTAGCAGATACTGAACTAGCAGCTCAGCAGCTACAGCGGGATCTTGATTT